>PISX010019297.1:0-38238 GCA_004024625.1 Mellivora capensis
CCAAAGGCAAGGGAATCAAGGGCAAAAATGAACTATTGGGACTTCATCAAGATCAAAAGCTTTTGCACACAAAGGAAACAGTTAACAAAACCAAAAGACAACTGACAGAATGGGAGAAGATATCTGCAAACAAAATATCAGATAAAGGGCTAGTATCCAAAATCTATAAAGAGCTTATCAAACTCAACACCCAAAGAACAAATAATCCAATCAAGAAATAGGCAGAGGACACAGATGGGCAACAGACACATGAAAAAGTGCTCCACATCACTCGAGCATCAGGGAAATACAAATCAAAACCACAATGAGATACCACCTCACACCAGTCAGAATGGCTAAAATTAACAAGTCAGGAAATGACAGATGCTGGCAAGGATGCGGAGAAAGGGGATCCCTCCTACACTGTTGGTGGGAATGCAAGCTGGTGCAACCACTCTGGAAAACAGCATGGGGGTTCCTCAAAAAGTTGAAAATAGAGCTACCTTACCACCCAGCAATTACACTACTGGGTATTTACCCTAAAGATACAAACATAGTGATCCAAAGGGGCATATGCACCCGAATGTTTATAGCATCAATGTCCACAATAGCCAAACTATGGAAAGAACCTAGATGTCCATCAACAGATGAATGGATAAAGAAGATGTGGTGTATACACACACACACACACACACACACACACACACACACACAATGGAATACTATGAAGCCATCAAAAGAAATGAAATCTTGCTATTTGCAACAACGTGGATGGAACTAGAGGGTATTATGCTTAGCAAAATAAGTTAATCAGAGAAAGACAACTATCATATGATCTCCCTGATATGAGGAAGTGGAGATGGGGGTTGGGGGGGGGTAGGAGAAGAATAAATGAAACAAGATGAGATCAGGAGGGAGACAAACCATAAGAGACTCTTAACTTTCACAAAACAAACTGAGGGTGACCAGGGGAGGGGGGGTAGGGAGAGGGTGGTGGGGTTATGGACATTGGGGAGGGTATTTGCTATGGTGAGTGCTATGAAGTGTGTAAACCTGGCAATTCACAGACCTGTACCCCTGGGGCTAATATATTTATAAAAAATTTAAAAATTAAAAAAAATAACTTTCTGTTACTAAAATAGGACAACACACACAGTATGGAAAGTAACATTAGGATAATTAGTGCAAAGTGATGAAAATCAAGTGAGATTAGCAGACCTATTTAAAGAACTACTATTAAGGGGTAAAATATGTATGTTATTTTTCATTAGTGTATTTTAAAGTTATTATACAACAAGGAATGCATAATAGGTGATTATTTTTAAATGCATGAATTATACAGCATGCTACCTGCATCTAGTGACTGAGAACAGATTCAAAAATTTTTATAATATAAGGAAGTCTCAGACTGCATAGATTTAAAGATCTAACACTACAAATGTCATAATTTCCCAAATTAACACATACGCATTCCCTTAGGAATTCTTCTGTAATATCCTCTTCTAAAAGCTGCTCAACGATATGTAGAGCTTTTCTCTCAAATTCAATTTTCCTTCTCACAGCTGCTTCCAGTTCTGCTCTCCTAAAATTAAAAAACAAAAAATTACTTAAAATTTAAACGTTTGGGGCACCTGGGTGGCTCAGATGGTTAAACATCTGTGTTTGGCTCAGGTCAGGATCTCTAGGTCCTGGGATTGAGCATCCGGCTCCCAGCTCAGGGGGGAATCTGCTTCTCCCTCTGCCTCTCCCCTTGCTTATGCGCACGCTCGCTCTCTCTCTCTGAAATGAATAAAATATTTTAAAAAATAAAATTTAAAAGTTATTCTACTTGTGTTTTATCATAGCCAATTTTCTTAGAACATACCACAAACATAATGTACTATTTTGCTATTTAAATTTGTACTGTTACTTCTGATCCAATACTTTTCAAAGTATTAACACATAGAAGTCTGCCACAATAATAGGATTATTTGATTTCCAAGACTTAGAGCACAAGGAAGAAAATGAGGTGAAATCTTTTTGCCAGTTAGTGTTTATACTCCTCAGTCACTCCTGTGTGTACCTAAACACAGGCTTTTCCTTTGAAATCCTTAGAAATCAGAAAGATTAGAGAGGAAAAAGACGACTTCAGTTGTTCGTACAAGTAAAAATGTACTTGTGTCAAGTCTCAAAAGTTAATGATAGCCCCGTTGACTAGGTAAGAGTCCTATTTGCAAAGAAGTGTTTACTTGCTTTTGTTATTAAGTCTTATTAAAAAATGATATTGACATGACAATGTAGTTTAGGAAAACAATCTTCCTATAAGGGCTGGTCCTTGCCCTGGTACCAACGGGACTGTCAGCCTTTGCTGGCCCCTACACATCATGGAACATAAAAGCAGAGGCTACCTGATCAGACAATGGCTCTAGGAGAATGGTTCTCAATCCTAGCTACACATTAGGATCATCTAAGGAGATTTCTTTTAAAGATATTATGCCTAGGTCCTAGTACAGGCTAACTCAATCAAAATATCTGAGGATGGGGCCTAGTTACTGGTGTTTTCTTAAAAGTGCTCCAGGGGCACCTGGGTGGCTCAGTGGGTTAAAGCCTCTGTCTTCAGCTCAGGTCACGATCCCAGGGTCCTAGGATCAAGCCCCGCATCGGGCTCTCTGCTCATCAGGGAGCCTGCTTCCTCCTCTCTCTCTGCCTGCCTCTCTGACTACTTGTGATCTCTGTCAAATAAATAAATAAAATCTTAAAAAAAAAAAAAAAAGTGCTCCAGATAATCCTAATGTGCAAAAGGGTTGAGAATCCTTGCCATAGGAACAAACATACTTACCATCTTGGTAACTTATTTGTCCTATCCTGCACTGGTTTCTACCTTCCTACCAGAACTACCTCAGCCAGTCTCTTGGGCTTTGACTTGGCTCTCATATCTGGATCTATATTCATTTTTTTCTCCCTACTTTCATTGACTCTCAAGACTTTAGACTCTAATTTCTTGCCTAGAAAAATAATATTCTACAAAAATATAATATGTATTAATAATATTCTACAAAAAAGAAGGATGACACAGGATTGCCAACTCTTTCTTTTGCCAAATAGGGACATTAAAACAAGAAGAAATTTGCAACTAACAACTGTTCTCCTACGATTTCATAAAGGCCATTCTTACATTGAAGAAGTATAAAAGATATGAATACAGATGAAAAAGCAGTTCTTTATATTAAATGTTTTTGGCCTTATGAAAAACATTATTTTATTTTTCTCATATTGCTGCCCACCAATAAAAGCTATGCCAGGTACTAGGATCAGTCTACAACTTGCACTAAGAAATTGTTGACTCAAAGTATTAACTACATTAACCTGAAGTAAGAGTCACACTCACTCTTAACTGATGCCTACAGCTGCTTTCCATGAACAGCCCTATCTCGCTGCTGTCCTCTGTCCTAAATGATGACAGGTAGTATGGTGTACAGCAGTGGTTCTCAAATTTTTTGGTCTCAGTATTCCTTCACACTCTTAAAATTATAACTTTTGCTTATGTGGCTTATCTGTATTGATATTTGTAATACTTGGATTAAAAACAAGAAAAATTTAGGGGCACCTGGGTGGCTCAGTGGGTTAAAGCCTCTGCCTTCGGCTCAGGTCATGATCCCAGGGTCCTGGGATCAAGCCCGCATCAGGCTCTCTGCTCAGCAGGGAGCCTGCTTCCCCCTCTCTCTCTGCCTGCCTCTCTACTTATGATCTCTGTTTGTCAAATGAATAAATAAAATCTTTTAAAAAAATGAGAAAAATTTAAAGCACTTATTAATGCATTGTAATAATAGTAACAATAAACCCATTACATGTTAATAACATTTTTAAATAAAAATCTTAGTGAAAACAGTAGAATTATTTTATATTTTGGCAAAGTTCCTTAATTTCTGGCTTAATAGTATTTGGTTGGATTGAATGTAGAAGTATTTTTCAGTTGGCATAGATTTATAAAGGATCACTCCCTTCAACAACTATTTGGTTACCTACCCCCATGGATTTTTAATTGTTTCATCATGCTGGATAATCTGTTCACAATACATCTCAGTGTATTTATACTTCCCACACTGTACTGCTCAGAATAAAATAAGAACTCCTTGGGTTTGTGGTCAGATCACTATTGAGGAACATTGCAAATTACCATCATTATCAATATTAACTTTACTCTTGGGACGCCTGGGTGGCTCAGTTGGTTAAGCGGCTGCCTTCGGCTCAGGTCATGATCCCAGAGTCCTGGGATCGAGTCCCATATCAGGCTCCTTGCTCGGCGGGGAGCCTGCTTCTCCCTCTGCCTCTGCCTGCCACTCTGTCTGCCTGTGCTCGCTCTCTCTCTCTGACAAATTAAAAAAAAAAAAAAATCTTTAAAAAAATATTAACTTTACTCTTGCAGTATACCATAAAACCAAGTCAGTATAATTATGATGCTCCACAGGGAAATATTCTCTAAAACAGATCGCAAGGGGCGCTTGGATGGTACAGTCAGTTAAGTGTCTGACTCTTAGTTTCCACTCAGTTCGTGATGTCAGTGTCATGGGATTGAGCCCCTCCTCACACTCCTCACTCAGGTGGAATCAGCTTGCGATTCTCTCTCCCTCTCCCTCTCCCTCTGCACCTTCCACTCATGTGCATTCTCTATCTGAGAAATAAATCTTCAAACAAACAAACAAACTCACCAGATCTCAAATACATCCAATTCCTCCATTCCTAGATGATCACCATTCCTAACATCTTAAATTTTTAAACTGGGGCGCTTGGGTGGCTCAGTGGGTTAAGCCTCTGCCTTCTGCTCAGGTCATGATCTCAGGGTCCTGGGATGGAGCTCCACATACGGTTCTCTGCTCAGCAGGGAGCCTGCTTCCCCCTCTCTCTCTGCCTGCCTCTCTGCCTACTTGTGATCTCTCTGTGTCAAGTAAATAAATAAAATCTTTAAAAATTTTTTAAACTTAAATTCCATCACTCTCTTAAAGTTTTTCTATTTGCACTTAGAAAATCTAAATTTATCACCATGGCCCACCAGATACTACATGAATAGAATCCTGTCTAAGTTTTTCCTATGCTCCTTTCTTCCCTTGCTCAAAATGCCATACACTACCCCAGTATCCTTCCTTTCTTTGAACTTATTGAGCTTTTTCTTCTCTCAGGGTCTTTATACACACTGCCATCTCTGGCTGGAGGTCTCTCCTCAGGACTCTCTGGTTAATGCCTACTTACCTTCAGGTCTCAGCTTATTACTTCCTTGGAGAAGTCTTTCCCTGATAATCTCCAGCTAATTTGAATTCCTCTTAGTTCCACCTGATAACATCATAGTCTTTTCCTTTACAGTACTTACAATAGTATGTAACTATGTATTCAGTTGTGGTAATTTAATTGGTATTTCTCTGTTCCACTAGAAAGAAACCGTGTTTATTCTGCACAAAACCATATCCTCAGGGCCTAACACAGGTATGGCATATCTCACATTTGGTAAATAATTTTTGAAAGAATGAGAAAATGAAAGCCAATATCTGCCTGATAAATGAGAAATCAGAGGTGCCTGGGGGTCTCAGGTGGTTAAACATTGACTCTTAATTACAGCTCAGGTCATGATCTCAGGGTATGAGATCAAGACCTGAATCGGGCTCTGTGCTCAGTGAGAAGTTGGCTTGACATTTTCTTTCTCTCTCCTTCTGTCCCTCCCCAACCCCTCAACACTTGCACTCACTCTCTCTCTAAAATAAATACATCGGGGTGCCTGGGTGGCTCCATAGGTTGAAGCCTCTGCCTTCGGCTCAGGTCATGGTCTCAGGGTCCTGGGATCGAGCCCCGAATCGGGCTCTCTGCTCAGCGGGGAACCTGCTTCCTGCTCTCTCTCTGCCTGTCCCTCTGCCTACTTGTAATCTCTATCAAATAAATAAAGAAAATCTTTAAACAATAATAATAATTAATAAAATAAATACATCTTTTTATTTATTTATTTTTACATCTTTTTTTTTAAAGGATAAACCATAGGCATATGTATTTTAAACATTTTCAGAGACTACTCCTATTCTAGAAACTTTTTTGTTACAGGTGATATATCTAGCCTTTTTAGGAAAGGCCAAGAAACAAAATAGGACTTTTTGCTGAAAATATGGACACGATCTAAACAAACAACAGTAAGAGCTTCTTGGGGTCTCTGGCACATAAAGTAATGAAAGGCAAGCATACCTAAGACGTGGAAAAGGAGTACCTGGTTAACTCAAGAATGTTTACTTTCTACAGATACTCATTCCTTCACCAGCAATCTAACAGTGTCTTGATTTAGTTTTCTTAAAACCTGGAGTGGAAGAGATATAATGAGTCTGTATGAGAACTTATAATGCTTCTCAGATCTTCCTCTTCTCTCCCATAATAATTTTTTCTAAGGTATTACCCATTGTTTTTAAACATGAGACAAGCAGATATGTTAATGCAGTTTTCCAAGTAGTTCTCGTACCTTTTAGAAGCATCTTCTTGTTTTAAGGCATTTGTCTGTTTAGCACCTGCAAAAATAATAAAATAGTAGGTCAAGTCTACACAAACAGTTTATAGGACATATTCCTACTCAAACTGCAGACCTTTTATTCTTTTCCCCACACATTACTTTCCAATCCTACGTGTAAAACAAATGAAATGGGCAGTAAATTCAGTTTGCTTGTGTTATTTCCGAATTTCTCTTGGTTAAAATGTATCTCTTTGGGGGTTGTATTTTCTCACGTACCACAGCTGCACAGTTACCTCCTCCTGAAAATCTGAGATATGGATACTTTTAGGGGCAACCTGTCTCTGTCCCCCGAATGTTCGCTCACAGGGAAAGACCGAGGCTGGGGGTGACACCTCAGAGGGACCGGAGACCAAAGCAGCAGTACATCTCCAAGGTGAGCTGTCCTGGTCACTTGCCCACTCTGGCAAGCCAGCTCTACACTCCTGCACCTCTACTCCCTTTCCCTCAGAGACAGCCCATTCCGGGGAAAATCTTGGAATACTGCTGTAAAGAGTGGGGCTTTGGCCGGAGGTCTTTTCCAGAAGACCCAGGACCGTGATGGGACGCTCTCGGCCTTCTCTGCCCTAGGGACCTCCGCTACTGGAGCGGTCTTTCCGGTGTGCCCCGCCTTAGTGTGGAACCCTGCAGGGCTCAGTTCTCAGGGTGCAAACGTGGGAAGAGGCCCATTTTCCTACCTGCGGCGTTTCGGGGGGCGCGGGAGACCCGGGCCTTGAGGTGGGAAGAACGGTGCCCGGCGGAGTCAGCCATGGGAAGCGTCGTCAGAGCGTCAGGCCGGGGCCGGCTTCTCCCTTTGAGGCTCCGCCTCCCCTCGCGTAGCGCGGGGCGGGGCCGGCGGGGCGGGGCCCGGAGAGAGGCCTGGGCTGCCGGAGGAGGTGGAGGAGGGGGCAGAAAACAGCTAGAGGTCGGTCGGGTAAGTGGTTGCACCTGGGAGCCCGGGAGGGCCGGGGTAGCGACCAGCTGTGAGCCGCGGAGGACCTGGCGCCGCGGCCTGCAAAGCCCCGCGAGGTCTTGGGGCCCGAATGCCTAGGCGAGCAGGAATCGGGAGAAATGGCTTCCCTTGGATGCAGTCCGCACGCGCGCTGGAGTTTTAGCCGCCCTGGAGCGCGCGGCGGTGAGGACCCGGCTGACCCGTACCCCCGCTGCGGGCCTTGGGCTCGGTCTTCCCGCTGGGACAAACGATGGCCTGGGGGAACGGAACGGTGCTCTCCTGAGGGCTGCTGGTTGCTTCGTCTCAGTGCGATACAGGGATTACACCAACTGGGTTATTTGGGGGACTGCATCTCTTACAGCAAAATGTCCGGGTCACACTTGGGGCGGTAGGCATCTGATCTGAACTTTCACACGCTCTGGATGTATTTTATTGGTTCCAATTTTTGTGAAGTGGGACACTGAAAAATTTTTTTTGATTCCCTAATGACTAGAATTGACTTTAGGAACTATTTTCAGAAATTTTTTCAGAAAAGAAAATACTTTGCCTTTTTAAAGCCATTTACTTAGTCCATATTTGCGCTCCTGTGGGGCGCACATACGCCTCTATGGCGTACCATAGAGGATTTTTTTTTAAAGTGTCTTTCAAAACTGTTCTCCTAGAAAACTTAAAAGATGCAAATTTTTTACTTCTTAGGCTAAGATGCTTACTGTAAAAATATTTCAGCATTAAACCTCCACATTTTTTCTTACTGTATTTAATAATAATTCATCAGAATGAAACAATACTTTAGTATCACTGATAGTTAACTTTTATATTTCAGCATCAAAAGTAGGAAAAATAACGAGGGATGGCTGTGGAAGAGCTTCAATCCATAATAATGAGATGTGTAAGTAATTTTTTTTTCTTTTCATAAAGTTAAATACCAGATTATTTTTAGTTATAATTAGGGTCACTCAAATTGCTTATCTTCTTTAATCCTTGCTGTGTTTGACCTGTGAATAAATAGCAGGAGGGCTGGAGGCAGATTGGATTATTTCTCCAAGTGACTACTTGTCTAACCTTTTAAATTTTTAATATTGATCCTTATTGTAGGATTTTTTGGCAGACTGGATTTCAGGATCATTCATTAAAGTACTTTTTAGGCCTATCCTAATTTTTACACATATGCTTATGTGCAATTTACCTACAATTCAAACAGATTTCCTTTTTTTTTCCAGAGAGAGAATAAAATCAAGTAGTTGTTAAATTTTTATTCACCAAAACATGTTTGTCTTCATTCTGTTTCTGTCAGCAAATCCTAGAAGAACAAGACTTTAAAGAAGAAGATTTTGGCCTATTTCAGTTAGCAGGCCAAAGATGCATAGATGAAGGGCATATAGAGCAGCTATTAGAAATTATTCAAAATGAAAAGAATAAGGTAAGTACAATGTTTATGAGTACTTCTAGTCTTTACTAGGAGATAACAGCTACATGGTACTATTATTTGTCCACTTATTTATTCATCAAACTTTTAAGGATTAAATTTCTACAGTAAGAAAGTAGAAAATAAAAAAGGAATTAGGGCTATCCACATACTTGAAGGTACTTATAGTCTGGTGGAAGAGATAAGTATGTAAACAACTAGCAATAAGAAGGCAAAATAAATAAATGATAGTTAAAGTGTAAGTAAAATGCTTTAAAAGAGCAGGGATTATGGCTGGCTTAGGGATCAAAAGTGACATTTGGATTATTAATTTACATTTAGTACTGTAAGTATCAGGAAACCTAGATACTCATTTTTGGTGATCAGCACATTCTCTTCCTTCAGTCAAATGTATATGGAAAACCAAATGAGTAAGATAATATTTGGGGGGGGGGTGCCTGGGTGGCTTGGTCAGTTAAGCGTCTGCCTTCTGCTCAGGTCATGATCCTGGGGTCCTGGAATTGGGTCCTGCTTGGGGCTCCTTGCTCAGCAGGGAATCTGCTTCTTCCTCTCTCTCTCTCTCTCTCTCTCTCAAGTAAATACATAAAATCTTAAATAAGAGGAAAAGATAGTATTTGGGTGCATAGAATCAGAATAGGAGGAGACCTAGATGGCCTTGCTGATATCATACACCTATGATTATTTAATATTTTCTTTAACTCCTTGATGTCTCCCAATTGTGTTCTCAAAGGATAACCTTTGAGAGTACCTTACTTATAGCTAATAATAATAAATTTAATAATGGCTAATATTTGTTAAGCATTTACCATGTGCTAGATGCTGCCCTAAATGCTTTACATCTGTTAACTCATTTAGCTTCCCAGAATCCCATTAGGTATGGTTAAATTCATTCTGTAGATAAGGAAACAGTCACTGAAAGATAAGTGACTTGCCCAGAAGTAACTCAGTTTTTATGTAACATCTAGGGTTCAGACCTCTGCAGCCTGGTTTCAGAGCTCTTAACCACTCTCCAGTTAGCACTCTGTAGCACTTACAAGGAAGTTTTAGGGTGTTACAAGGGACTAATTGATTGTGATGACTGGGTTTCTAGCCCCCAGGAAGATAATATATTATATCCTGAACAGAAAAAGGGTAACCGAAGAAGAGAGAATTTCTTGAAGGAGTGCAAGTAAATTTACTTTGGAAATATTTAGTTTAAGATGCAGCAGGCAGTTGAGAAGTAATGTTTGGAGGTCAAGAAACAGGAGATTAAAGTGCAGGTTTGTGCATCATTATTAGAAATTAGGTGATGGAAGCACCTGGGTGGCTTAGTCACTTAAGCATCTGACTCCTGACCATGATCTCTGGGTGGTGGGACTGAGCCCTGTGTCAGGGCTTTGTGCTCAGCTGGGAGTCTGCTGGAGATTCTCCCTCTCCCTCTGCTCTCCCCCCACCCCCATTCATTCACTCTCTCTCCATCTCTAAAAAAATAAATCCTTTAAAAAAAAATTAGGTGATTGTGTTAAGTAGAATTTAAATAAACACCTGAAACAAAAAAAAAGAAAATTAGGTGATTGTGATATTTTTAAGCATAGTGAGTTTGTCTTGGCTTGAGAATCACTTTTGTAATGTGTGGTCTGCTAAATTCAAAGGTTCAAACACTGATAAGACAGTGTTTCAAACTGACTGCGACTTCATTTTCTTGCCAGTCAGAATCGATGAAGATTTACTATTACTCTGCTTTGTGTAAATTTAAAAAAAAAAAAAGCTGTATGAATAGTTTGTCCTATAGAACAGGGCTTCTCAACATTAGTACTCAAGATATTTTGTAGCAAAACCCCCCACTCCCCACCTCCCACAACTCCATAATGACAATCAAAATTGTCTCCAGATTGCCAGATGTCCCTGGTAGACAGGGAACAAAATTTCCCCCATTGAAAACCACAGGTATAATGGGAAATGCAGGGGCTTTGGAGCTGGACAGATTTATATGCAGTTCCTGGTTCTGCCACATTTTAGTTGATATTGAGGTAGTCAGTAATCTCTAAACTTTTGGCATTCTCATCTGTCATTTGGGGATAATCTTACTCTGTAGATAATATTAAGCTATACAAGGTGTAGTTTATGGATAGTATTGATTCCCCTTCCTTAAAATTATTCACTATTTATATAATGACTAGATACCCTGCTGCTGAAATGATATTTGTAAAATATTTTTATCAAAATTATTTGTTTTTCATTTCAGATATGCAAAGTCTTATTCAAATTGGGCATTTCCAATATAATTAATTATTCTCAGAGAATCACTTATAGGGTAGAAGTACACCAATGGAAAGGGAAAGAAGTGCTTGGTTGGAAAAATAGAGTCTAACAGGAGCTAGTTAAGTTTTTAAAAGCAAATATAGTCTTAATAGATAATCGTGGAATAAGAGTAGTTTGGCAAAAAATTAATAAGCTCATAATATAAGTTGCTGATTAAAGACCTAAATATTAGGGATGCATGGGTGGCTCAGTCAGTTAATTATCTGCCTTCAGCTCAGGTCGTGATCCCAGGGTCCTGGGATCGAGTCCCACATCAGGCTCCTTGCTGAAAAGGGAGTCTGCTTCTCCCTCTGCCTACCCCTCCCCCTGCTAGTATGCTCTCTCTTTCTCTCTCATTCTGACAAATAAATAAATAAATAAAATCTAAAGACCTAAATATTAGAAGTCTAGCCACACACAAAAAATAGAAGGAAACAGAACAGAATATCAAATCTTTGGAGAGAGGATAGTTTATTATACTTTAAGATAGATAATAGAAATCATTTAACCTGTGAGTATGGAGCACCTATTTTGTAACAGACCCTTGTCTAGATGCCAGGAATAGATAGAGCAGTAAACAAAAATCACTGTCCGTATGGATCTTAAATTCTAATGAAGACAGGTAGCTACATGATAAATTATATAGTGTGTTAGAAAGTGATAAATACTATAGAGAAAAATAAAGCATAGTTGGGGGGATGTACCATGCTAGGTGAAATTGCAGAGATTTGACGAAAGGAGGGATGTAAATAAACCATGGGGCTGTCTGGAAGAACAGTGTGCCAGGCGGAAATAACTAGCATAAAAATATTTAAAGAGAACAGCTCAACTGTCTTTCTCATTGGATAAAAAAGGGTGATTGTTTTGCTTTTTATTTTTTAAAAATCAATTTAGGTTTTCATTTTTTGCCTTTTTTTTTTTTAAAGATTTTATTTATTTATTTGACAGAGATCACAAGTAGGCAGAGAGAGAGAGAGGAGGAAGCAGGCTCCCTGCCTAGCAGAGAGCCCGATGCAGGGCTCGATCCCAGGACCCTGGGATCAGGACCTGAGCCGAAGGCAGAGGCTTAACCCGCTGAGCCACCCAGGCGCCCCTATGCCATTTTTTTAAAAGATTTTATTTACTTGAGAGAGAGCACGTGTGTAAGCATATGAGTCGGGGAGGGGCAGAGGGACAAGCAGACTCCCCACTGAGCACAGAGCCTGACACAGGGCTCCATCTCACTACCCGGGCCAAAATCCAGACCTGAACACCTAACAGCTGAGCCACCCATGTGCTCCTTACTTCATGTTTTTAGCATAAATCATACTGAATAAGAAGAAAGGTGAAATGTATATGTATATTTAAATGTAAATGAATGTTTATGCATCTCTAAAAGAGGAAATCCATTTAGACCTAATAGCCAGTAGGAAACAAACCAAAGAAAAATAAGTATATTTTGCTATACAAAAAATAAGGACAACCAAAAAACCAAATTATTTGTTGTAAATACAAGAATGGAATATTAACATGTAGGGAGCTTATGTAGATTGATAAAGACAGATGCTAAAATGTCCAGCTGATAAATGAGCAAAAATATAAACAGTATTTCCTCTTATGATCTATATGTTTATGTCCCCTAACATATTCTATTGCTAGTTCTCTAGGACATGTTAAGTCTTACACCTTTACATATTGCTGTTTCAGAGCTTTAAACGTATTTCCCACCCATTTATGCCTGACAGATTTCCCTAACAAGCCTTAGCTTAGCCATTGCCTCTTCAGGGAAGCCTTTCCTGCCTTTCCTAGATTGAAGTGACAATTCTGCTATACCTTATACTCTACCTTGATTATTTTATAAGTCTGGGGTTATTGTACCTAATTGTCTTCTTAGATGTGTGGTTTTTTTTGTTTTTATGAGGGAACCTAGAATGTGAACTCTATCAGGATGGAGATCTTACTTTGCCTTATTCCAAGCACTAGACTATTTTAGGTACTTCACACATAGTAGTATATTTTTGATAAATACTGGAGAGTTGAAATGGAAAGCAGGCCAGAGAAGTGGAGTATATTGTTGCTAGTTCCAAAAACAGTGGTTTTGATCATGAATGTGAATCACTAATTAAAAAGATAAACTTTTACATGTGTGGTAAATATTCTGAAATATCTTTGAAAATAGAAGCAACTTATATATAGGAGAGAAAATAAAGTGGCATCCCCTTCTTTTACATAAGTTAGATAATCATAATGTATGTACAGATTTTCCAAGGAACTTTAAAAGGTTCATGAGCATTACATGGATTTCTTCATGAGTCAGGAGAGCAAAATTTTCCATGAAAATAAGTATTTGCTCACAAATTAACTCTCTTGGTGGAAATAGAGGAACTGTTTAAATTGTGAAAAAGACAAACTTACCTGATTTAAAGTAAATGCCCATTCACCTTTCCTCAGGGAGAGTATTAAAAACTATCTTAAAATATTGATAGTTGTTAGCTAACCCTAAAAAGTCAGGGTGAAATGCCATAGGCTTCATTTGCCTCATCTTAGCTCTTTCAGAGGAAATTCTAGGCTACTTCAAGTTAAGAAAGCTCACTATAAGAGTCCTGTAGATGGCAGTATTTTCTTTACCTTGAAAATGTTTTTACAGGTCATTATCAAGAATATGGGCTGGAATCTTGTTGGTCCAGTTGTTCGATGTCTTTTGTGGAATAAGGAAGATGAGAAGAGAAAATACTATTTTCTGATGCTTGATTTATTGGTAAAGGTAAGTTAACAAAATTATATTCTCTTTGTCACAAGAGCCAGCAGTATTTTGTAATTCCCTTTAATGTTAAATGCTCATTTTGGGTGACAAAGCTTTTAGCTCATGAAAATATAGGAGAGAGGGACGCCTGGGTGGCTCAGTTGGTTAAGCGGCTGCCTGCGGCTCAGGTCATGATCCCAGCGTCCTGGGATCGAGTCCCACATCGGGCTCCTTGCTCGGCAGGGAGCCTGCTTCTCCCTCTGCCTCTGCCTGCCACTCTGTCTGCCTGTGCTCACTCGCTCTCTCTCCCTCTGTCTCTGACAAAATAAATAAATAAAATCTTTAAAAAAAAAAAAAAATAGGAGAGAATTCTTTGGAGAAAAGGCCCAATTTTATTGATTGGATGGGCAAGTCCATTTCCATATTTCCAAATTTCTGGGTGTAAGAATAATCTAACTTCATCGCAGACACACTGATTCAGAATCTCCAAGAAGATACCTAAGAAGTTCTATTTTTAATAATAACTTTAATGTATAGATGTGGAATTCAGGGTTAAGCGAGGCAGTTAGTTTAAGGCCACACTGTTCTTTCAGCAGCAACAGAACTAACAAATATCAGGGTTTTTTTGTGTGTGGTAGGTTCTTTTATGTGTGGTATGTTCTCTAAAAGAATATCAAAAACCTAGAATGCAAATGATCACAGGGGAAATAGGAAGAGGAAGTAAATTCAGTTGTAACCAACAACCTAAGAAACTCTTGGTAAAAGGTTACTAGAGTTATATGTAGAAAATGATGGTATAGGAGAATAAATTCTAAGGAAAAGAACATTTTAAGAAGCTACTTAGAGGGACGCCTGGGTGGCTCAGTTGGTTAAGCGGCTGCCTGCGGCTCAGGTCATGATCCCAGCGTCCTGGGATCGAGTCCCACATCAGGCTCCTTGCTCGGCAGGGAGCCTGCTTCTCCCTCTGCCTCTGCCTGCCACTCTGTCTGCCTGTGCTCTCTCTCTCTCCCTCTCTCTCTGACAAATAAATAAATTAAAAAAAAAAAAAAAGCTACTTAGAGATCAATGCAAATAAAAATATATACTTGGAAAGAGGAAACCCCATCTAGATAGTAGTTATTAATTATGAGGACTTTTTAAAAAGGCAAGTGAGGTAATTCCGGCTAGTCAGAAGGCACTGCAAAATTTTATCTGTTCAGAAAGTACAAAAGAGACTATACTCACTTAAATACCCTTGCAGTGTGAGCTAGAAAGGTCCCATCTGCTAAGTTCTGGGAACCAAGGTAGGTTTCAGAGTAGACAGGCAAAGATAAAAGAAACCTTAGTTCTGATAATCAAGTTCTTCTTCCTCCCTATTTTTCTAACTTTTCCTTTAGCCAGGAATTTAAGTCTCCAAAATATAGTTGTCTATTTTTTTTTTAAAGATCTTATTTAGTTATTTGAAAGAGAGAGAGAGCATACAAGCAGGGGGTGGGGGTAGAGGCAGAGGGAGAAGCAGACTCTCTGCTGAGCAAGGAGCCCAAGGCCGGACTCGATCCCAGGACCCGGGGATCATGACCTGACATGAAGGCAGACTCATAACTGACTGAACCACACAGGTGCCCTTGTCTTTTTTTTTTTTTTTTTAAGATTTTATTTATTTATTTGAGAGAGAATGAGGGAGAGGGAGAGAGAATCTAAAGCACACATTGCACTGAGCACAGAGCCGTGAGATCATGACCAGAGCTAAAACCAAGAGTTGAAGGCTTAACTGACCGAGCCACTCAGGTGCCCCAAATATAGTTGTCTATTAAGAGACTTAGGACTTCCTGCTTTGTAGTTTTACAGTGATTTAACAATCAGATTCTATGTTTTGTTAGTGTATTTTTTTTTAACAATTGTGTGAGGTTTTTTACACTTAAGCAAAAATAATTATATTTTCTCAGTATATGCTGCCTTTTAAAAATAGTAATCATGTGGCTTTAAATACAACTTGTATTAAACAGGTTCAATTGTGAATATTTTTATAGTTATGTAATCCAAAGGAATTATTGTTGGGTTTGCTTGAGCTGATTGAAGAGCCCTCTGGAAAACAGATATCCCAAATTATTCTTCTTTTACTTCAGCCATTACAAACAGGTAATACGTATTTTGATATCTAAGGGTTTCTTATTTTATCTGTGTTCCATTCTTGATATTACTCCAAAATGTCAGCATTATACCAAAGTAAAATTTATGACTAATTATTGAGTACTCTGCTTAAACTAGCAGTAGCAGTACCAGTTTGAATCCTGCTGCCTATAGGAAGACAACAATACCTGGCACAGATACCTATTATATATTTTGTTGAATGTCATGCTGTTTTTCAGGCATTATGTTATAATCTGTAGCTTTCTGCCTAACCTTCCCATCTACAACATATATCTAGAATTTTCCCTGTAAACATATTTAAAGGATTGCCTCTGTGATGTCTGCTTTACTCAGTCTGTTAGCATTGTGATAGGTCCTATATCTTGGTTAAGAACAGTATTCAGGCATTCTTCTTCCTCTGGCCTGGGAAGTTGGGGCTGGAAAGAGCAAAAGAACTACTGAATGAAACAAGTGTAGAAAGAAAGTCTCCATGACTGAGTGCAGTAACATTATTGTTAAGCAGTGGACGTTGGCAACCAAAGCAGACAATATGTATCCATGGGAAGAGACTACCTTTTCCTTTTATGACTTACATATAACTCAGAGTCTGATAGATGGACCCAGAATCTAGAAGTTAGAGTAAATTAATCTTAAATGAGAATGAAGCAGCTTCATACCGCTTGAATATTCAAAGTCTCTTAGAAAGGAAAATATAGTAATACTATGTTTCATTTTGACAGTGCTTTGTATTTTACAAAGACACTTTCTCTTTTTTTAAATTTTTTAAAAATTAACATATAATGTATTATTAGCCCCAGGGGTACAGGTCTGTGAATCACCAGGTTTACACACTTCACAGGACTCATCATAGCGCATACCTCCCCCAATGTCCATAACCCCACCACCCTCTACCTAACCCTCTCCTCCTGGCAACCCTCAGTTTGTTTTGTGAGATTAAGAGTCTTTTATAGTTTGTCTCCCTCCCCGATCCCATCTTGTTTCATTTATTCTTTTCCTACCCCCCAAACCTCCCACATTGCATCTCAACTTCCTCATATCAGGGAGATCATATGATAATTGTTTTTCTAAAGACACTTTCTCTTATTTGATACTTAAAACAACCAAAAAATGTGGAACAAAGTGTTTCCATGGTTAGAAACAAACTTAAAACAAGATTTTTGTGGCATCTGTTGTAGGGAGCCATGATTCTAAGATGATCCAATATTTCATGCACCACTAAGAAGGAAGAATAAAAACATTACCAATTAAGTTATGATATGTCATCCTCATTTCAAAATTGTTATAATGTTTTTTTAAACATAAGTCTACATTTACTGGACTTCTGGTCCCATGTGTAGCATACTTGATGAAGCTACCTCAAGTCACAATTTGGTCTCTGTTTTAGTGATTCAGAAACTTCATAACAACAAGGCATATTCCGTGGGATTGGCATTGTCCACCCTTTGGAGTCAGCTATCTCTCCTTCCTGTTCCATACTCAGAAGAACAAATACAAACAGATGACTATGGCCTTTGTCAGTGTTGCAGAGCATTAATAGAGTTCACTAAGCCTTTTGTGGAAGAAGTCATTAATGACAAAGAAAACTCACTGGAAAATGAAAATGAAAAGTTAAAGGATGAATTACTGAAATTGTAAGTATATTTTTGGTAATATTTCACAGTGGAATTAAGTAATCCATCAATTATTTTATGTTTTTTTGTTGCATTTATTTGCCATGGACATATAAATCTAGTTTCTGGTTTTGAATTGTAGAAGATTATAGGATACAGTGGTCAGTGCCTCAGTAAATGCCATGTTCTTCGTTTTTAAAAATTAAAAACCAAAATCCATTTGTTTAATTTACTTTATATTCCTCTATGACTTACTTTTATTCATCATGTAAGTGAATAATTAAAGGGAGGAAATAGTTGTAGCTCAGAGAATCTGGTCTTTCTGTGAGGGAATTGGGTTTTTACTCTCCTTTTGAAAGCAGCAGAAGCAGCACTAGACAGTTGAACATCCAGCTTGACCATAAAAATAGTAACAGAGTACCCAATAGCATTCATTCCAGAGGTACTATACACTAAACATGCTTCAGTGTGGCTGTCAAGCACCTAACATATAGCTAGTCCAGATTAAGATGTACTCTAAGTATAAAGTGCTCCTTGGATTTTAAAGACTTGCTATTAAAAAATAGTAAAAATACCTCAATAATTTTTATACTGACATATTGAGACAATATTTCAAATATATTGGGTTAATAAGATAAGTTATTACTTTCCCTTGTTTCTTTTTTAATGTGACTGAAAGATTTGAAGTTATATGTGGGGCTTGTATTGTATTTCTATTGGAAAGTATTGGACTAGATTATTGAATTACATGGACTAGTAATTTTATCTTTTAAATTTTGGAAACTAAAACTATAGTTAGCTTTCTATTTTTTCAGGTTAAGACATTAAAATTTTTTTTGCCATTTATAAAACCCATTATTTCATGAAAGTAAAAATATTTAAAGAATTGGGAAGCCTTAATCACAGAATAAAGTTTGGTTTTCTAAATAAAACAAATAGAGCTTTCTGAAAAAAATGACACTGTCCCGATTTTTCCTTGAACTAATGAAAACTACATCATGGAATAGCACCGGCCCTTAAACCTTCAGTAACCCTTCATATAGTCCAGACATGTAAGTGAATCTTAACACATGGAGTCTAGCAAGGTGTTCTCATGCTTTCCCCAATACTAGTAGGAAGGATTTTTTTTTTTTTAATTTTTAAGATTTTATTTATTTGACAGAGAGAGCACAAGCAGGGGGAGTGGCAGGGAGAGGGAGAAGCAGGCTTCCCACTGAGCGGAGTCCGGACCATGGGACTCAATCCCAGGACCCTGGGATCATGACCTGAGCCGAAGGCAGACACTTACTTCATTGGCCGTGCCACCCAGGTGTCCTTGGTAGGAAGGATATTACATGCGCAGTTTTACAGGTGGTTGAGTTATTTTTCATGTAAAATTAACTTCGATATGTTTATAGAACTAGATATTTTATATTTAGGAAATGCTGTATTCACAGTTACCCATTTTTTATACCTTAGTTGTTTTAAAAGCTTGAAATGCCCTTTGCTGACAGCACAGTTCTTTGAGCAGTCCAAAGAAGCTGGAAATGATCCTTTAAGATGTTTTGCATCTGAAATAATAGTAAGTACAGCTAATTTAATCTGCCATAAAATCTGCTATAATTTAAAATGTTATCCTACTATGTTCTCATGTACTGCATGTGGGCATGTAAATTGATACATTATTAATGTGATATGTATTTTTTGTAGAACATTGATAAAAGGATAGAAAATAAACAGCAATATTATTTGGGTAATGAAATCAACACCTTCCAGACTTTGCTTTTGTAGTCAGAAATAAATATACATATAATATAATTTTTTAAGGATTCTATAGCATTATACATATTCTTTTGTAATATACTTTGTTTCTTTTAGCATGTTATGAATATTTTTCCATTGTCTTTCCATTTTTGTTTAGCTCTAGGTTTTCTCCAATTTTTCAGTATTATAATACAATTCCAACTTTCTTTTTTTAACTGTTAAGTCTGTGGTAAGTACCTTTTTAACCAAATCTTTTTGTATTTCTTTAGTTATTTCCTTGAATTCCTAGAAGTGGAATTTCTGTGCCCAAGGATATCTCCACTTTTAAGGCTTATGATAAATATTTTCAAAATAACTCCAGAAATAAGTAAATTTTATTTTAAAAGTAATTTGGCTTAATGAATCAAGAGTATTTTTAAGTGTGGTGGGATTCTATACTAGGGAACTAGTCTGAAATATGGAAAATATGTACTTGAGATTGATAGTCATGCATTTCAGGTTAGAGCAGTCATTGTGGTTGTAAGGGTTTCTTCAGCCATATTCAGCTGTATGAGTGTAGGTGCAACATAGGAAGAAAGTTGGATTTTAATTAGGTCAGAGTTTTGAGAACTGTGTGAGTTCTACAAAGCAGGAGAGGGGGAAGGAAGGACATGTATCCAAGGAAGTGACTGTGATGGACAGTGGAATTAAAGCTGAGTAAGGAAGGAAGTTAGGACATACTAAATGTGAGAAACAGTGAAAATGTGAGAAACAGTGGGATCATTGGATTGCAGTTCCCAGTGTAACTGACAAGTTGTTGAAGCTGGGTTACTAAAAGGACTGATCTGAAAAGATTGGAACTTAAAGAACAGGATGCTTGAAATAATACCGTGGAAAAGTTCAGTGACTAATAACATTGTCTGGGGTATGACCATGGAGTGAGTGAGTAAGGGGCAGGTGGAGGCTGAAATCATTGGACTAGACAGTGAAGTACCTGAGATTCCATGGTACTAGAAGATCTTTGGTTGTACATTTAAGTCACACAGAATTATAAGAATCATGTCCAAAACCCAATTAATGGAGTGACCTTGGGGTAGGTGTTGGATAGGCACATGAAATGAGTTTCAAAGCTGAGGGGTTCAAAGAGGATGGTGGAGAATGGTCTGGAAGCAGCAAGGAGAATAGGTTTTTACTTCCAGGCTTGGCATAGTGGATATGAGTGAAAAAATAGCAACCCTTTGGGAGGCCTGTTTTCAGAAGAGTCAGATTCTTTTAGAGCAAGAGAGATAAGAGACCATTTCACGAAAAATGGATTTTGCTAATAACTGAGTTTCATAGGCCATACTTTGAAGGGTATCTGAGATCTGAGAAGAGGCAGGAGAAGGGTTTAGAACGGGAGACGCCAGAAATTTAGGGAAACTAGATTCTGAGGGTAAGAAATGATTTGGTAACTAATATAAATAGGGTAAATAGTTAAAGGGGTTAGTTAAAGGGGTTAATACTGATGGTCAAGTTAGTAGAGAAGAGTCTATGAGTGATTTAGAGAGAGAAAAAGAGAGGGATTTTTCCAGGAGCACATAAGAGACTGGGGCTTCTTCATTGTTGCCAGTGTTATAGTATAATCCCCTGGATATAGTATAAACATTAGCATATATGATATATGATAAATGTACCCTATTTTGAGAAGATAGCTATGAAAGTTGGTAACTGTTGCAGGATTTTAAGCCTGGGAATGATGTGATTATTTTGGATTCATCACATCAATGGAGGTTAAATTTAACTGAGATAAGATTAGAAATAAGGAAGTCCTTAGGTGTGTTTTGGGAGTTAAGTGAGAAATAATGGGATCCTGATTACTACGGAAATGGTGGTAGAGATAAAGAGGAGAGGGCAAAATAAAAAATGTTATAGTAGGTAAAATCAGCAAAATTTGGTCATTAATTGGATTTAGAAAACTAGTTAAAAAGTTGATTTGTGGACGTATGCTTGGGTAACTGCAGATGAAGGTGCAAAGAACAGGGTGTTTTGTTCTTTAACAATATTTTTTATTAAGATAATTTAAAGACAGAAAAGTGGAAAGAATAATATAATGTAACCTCATGTACCCATTACCCAGGTTTAACAATTTTTGACATTTTGCCTATCTTACTTTATCTATTCTCCTTTTTTTTTTCACTATAGTATTTTAGAGTAAGTTCTGGACTTACCATCTGTAAGTCTTCAATTATACTTCGTTAGTAAGAAATTCTAAAAATGTAACCACAATCCATTTTGGCATCTAACAAGATTAACAGTAATTTCTTTATATATATTTAATCCCCAGAGAGCAGGTTTTAAAGGGGAAAGTTTGGAATGATCAAATTTTGATGAGAGAATCTAAAGAGGTAGGTAAATGTGAGAAAAGGTCTTAGGACTGAACCCTACAGAATGCCGACACTTAACCCCACCAAAGAGAAGAAAGAAGGGTCACAGAGGTGGGACAAATATCACAGAAAGTGGGGTATTAGAGTTGCAGGAAGAAAAAAGTGATTGGTCATGTTAAATGTAGCCTGTAAGTAACAGTTGGAAAGCATCCATTGGATTTAGGAAGATGGCATTGATAATCTTAGCAAGAGCAGTTTAAGCGGAATGTTGGAGACAAAAACAGGAGTGGTTAAAGGAGTGCATGGACAATGAAAAAAAGATGCCAGCTAATATAAGGTGTTCTTCAAAAGAGGATGAATAAGGAAGAAGAGTACTGGGAAGACATGGGGCTGGGGTAGGAAAGTAATGAGGGAGACAGGGAGTGTTGAGCATGTGTATTTATTTATAGACTGAAGGGGTGGGAACCATTAGGAAAAGAGAAGTGTTCCGGGGTAACTGAAATAATGTGGCTTGAGAGCACACAGATCAAGAGAGCAGAGGATCGAGGACACCTAGAGGAGGTAAGAATGGATATGCATGCTGGGAAATTTGTGGCAGGAATTGAATATTAAAGTTGAAGGGAATCAAACCCACTGGCCTCAGATTTTTAGGTGAAGAAGATCTCTTAAGAGTCTAATTGGTAAGAGTTTGAAATACTGAAGAGAAAGGAAGGAGAGATGGTAAGATGGTAGAAGACCATGAACGCATTAGTCAGTAGCCTGATCACTCATCTGTGGTTGGACACCACAACTTTAGCTATGGCAGTTTGTATTTGTGTATGTTTTGCCAGCAGTACTCAAGTAGCTGGGTGTAGAAGTAGAGGAGGTGGATTGTAGCTATTTTCCCAAAGCTGGCAGTTTATTGTGTAGATGGAGCTAAAGGAAATACAGAGTGTAAATAGTTCAAATGACCAATAATGTGTTGGTTGAACAGGGAAAGAAGGAGTTAGGAGGGGACAAATAGGTAGATTAGATGAAGGGATCCCAGAACTAGAGAATTCAGTGGTAGAAAAGCAGGTTGGTAAGAGAGACAGGATAAGAAGTTTGTCACACTCTTAATCTCACAAAACAAACTGAGGGTTGCTGGGGGGAGGGGGATCGGGAAAGGGGGGTGGGTAATGGACATTGGGGAGGGTATGTGCTATGGTGAGTGCTGTGAAGTGTGTAAACCTGGCGATTCACAGACCTGTACCCCTGGGGATAAAAATACTTTATATGTTTATAAAAAATTAAAAAATTTACTAAAAAAGAAGTTTGTCACAAAATGAGATGTTGGGGTTTATGTATCTAATGTGGAATAGCTGCAAATGCTGGGATTATGTGCTGAAATGAGTTAGAAATTAAGATCACTGGAATACAGAAATCAGGAGCCATGAGGTTGGCCTGTTAGAGGAGTTACCTATGTGAACATTCAGTTTTTTTCCCATATGGTAGCAGGAGTTGGATAGAGAAAAGATTGTTGAGCAGATACCAGAGTCTTTAGTGAATGTGGGGAAATGACCAGGCAGTCAGCATATGGCAGAGATGAGGACAGCTAAAGGCAGTGTGGTATCTGCCTGAAAGGAAAATGTGCTTTTGCTTGAGAATAGAAAAAACCAATATAATACCCAACTTCTACCCATACCAGCCTTCCTCACTGCTGCTTCCCTGACTGTGCTGTTTAAGAGGTGTTAGAAGATGAGCAGCTTGCACCAGAAATAAGTCAGGTTTAATTTAACAGCAATAAGAGCAAGTATCCTATGAAGAGGTTGAGGGTGTAGGGAAGAGTTTTAAGATCTCAGCAGAAGGAGCATTAGAAGTAGAGACAAGTGAGGAAGCACAAAGCAAAGGAGAAGTAGAAGTGGCTCTTTTCTTTTCTTTTTTTAAAGATTTTATTTATTTGACAGAGAGAGACACAGTGAGAGAGGGAACACAAGGGGAGTGGAAGAGGGAGAAGCAGGCTTCCCACTGAGCAGAGAGCCCGATGCGGGGCTTGATCCCAGGACCCTGGGATCATGACCTGAGCCGAAGGCAGACGCTTAACGACTGAGCCACCCAGGCGCCCCAGAAGTGGCTCTTTTTTTTTTTTTGCCACTTGCTGTGCCAGACACACACTTCCCTGTGCCCCTCATAACCATTCTTCCCAAAATCAAAGAAACCAAGGACTTCCTGCTCATGGCCAGGTGAAAGGATGCCAAATCCATCAAGATCAAGAAAAAGAAGGATAATGTGAAGTTAAAAGTTCAGTGCAGCAGATGCCTAGTATACCTTGGTCATCACAGACAAAGGCAGAGAAACAAAAGCAATCCCTGCCCTCAGTTTTGGCAGTGAAGGAGCTGAAATGAACCTGGTGCACTAATTTGAAGTGTATTAACTTTTTAGAAATTAATAAAAAAGCAGAGGTGAAATGAGGGTAGGGGATGAAGTGAGGAAGTGCCTTCTGTTTTATGCTGGAGAAGTTCGGGTAAGTGTGTCATGCTTGAGCTTGATAGCCTCAGCTATCCCTCCTTTGGCAGAAGTTATTTTGATATAGAAGTGCCTTGAATGTCCCAAGGGTTTCACCACAGGAACATGCCTAAAAGGGCCAAGGCTGCCATGAGAAATTATATAGAGTGGTAGGTACATCTGGGTATTAGCAAGACTCTGGATGGTGTGTGGGTAGAGAGTAGAAGCCCTAATTTGGACACAGGTGGACTCCAGATATCCTAAAGCAGCACTGAAGAATCTAGTTATGTATAATGATTTTTTTTTTTTTTTTTTTTTTTTTTTTTTGTATAATGATTTTTTAAAAGGCTAACCCTACTCTGGGAAAAATATGTGTGTGTGTGTGTGTGTGTATATATATATATATATATGGTATTGGCAGAATGAAAAAATGGAGCTTCATGATTAAGAGGACATTTGGAATCCAAGTACGGTAAACTTTTGTCTTCTAGCTATAACAGGAATGCATGGCTTTGAAAATCAGTACACCAAGTATATATTTAGCCTCTGGTAGCTGAATACCAGTCTCTTGTGACTAAGGATGATTTCCCACGGTTCTTTTTTGTGTTCTGAAATGACTAATGGAGCCATCTGGGATCAGCAGATTTTACTTCCCTGAAAGCTGGAAAAGTCTTATTTGGCTTTATAATTCCCCACAGTGTCAGGCCCAGTGCCTGACACTCAAGTTTTATTAAAATAAATGAGTGAATATGTGGAAGGTCAGTATTCATTCTGATTTAACTGTTTTTGTCATTCCCTTTTTACCTCTATATAGTAGTTTGTTGTAATCTTCTACTCTTTTTGTGGACCTTCTCAATATTTGATATAGACATGCCGTCATTTTCTAGATAAGGAGACTGAGGCTTTAGAGGAGTTAGGAACTTGTCCAGTATCTCACAGCTAATAAATGATGAAGCCAAAATTCAGATCACTTCCATTGGATTCTAAAGATCAGATGCTTTCTAGGATACTTTAGTTAGAACTAAGGAATAGGAATGGCCGTGTGTTTCCTGAGTGTCCCTTTTTCTCTCTTCTTCCCTCCTAAAAAACAAAACAAAACAAAACAAAACAAAACCTGTAGTCCTATCCACTCATGCTTATCTTTCTCTTAGGACACAAGAACTCTTATGACCTGAGAAGCAGCACTTCTTTCCCAAGTCTCTGGTGCCACTGACCAGTGTTCTCCTGTCCACTCTGTGTCTAGTCAGACAGTGGTCAGTGGAGCACTGTTCCTAGAGTATTCATCTGAGTAGTTAGTTTACTGTCATTTTACGCTATTTGTATGTCTCTCATTTTTAGATTGCTCTCAAATGCCTCTGAAGCACTTCCAAAAAAATGTGATAAAATATACTTAACAAAATTTACTGTTTTACAAACTGAGGGTTGCTGGGGGGAGGGGGGTTGGGAAAGAGGGGTGGGTAAATGGACATTGGGGAGGGTATGTGCTATGGTTAGTGCTGTGAAGTGTGTAAACCTGGCGATTCACAGACATGTACCCCTGGGGATAAAAATACTTTATATGTTTATAAAAAATTTAAAAAATTATTTAAAAAAATTTACTGTTTTAACCATTTTTAAGGGTACAGTTCAGTGGCATTAAATACATTCACATTGTCATGCAACTGTCACCACCACCCATCTCTTAAACTTTTTCATCTTTCCACCCAGGTCCCGCAGGTTGTTAGCACATTTACCTCCTTGAAGGTATAGATTGAGGTCCCCATTTGCTTGTTGGCTATTTGGTTAGGGACTGCTTTCAGCTCCTAGAGACTGTCTGTAGTTTCTTGCCATACAGCCCTCTCTGTAGGCCCTCTCATAACATGGCAGCTTAGTTCTTTAATGCCTACAGAGTTGAGTTTCTGACTCTCAGGGAGGGCCTGGTCCCTTTTTAAAAGTCATCTACCTGCTTAAGTCAGGCCCATGAAGGATAGTCGCCATTCTGAATAACCCCAAATCAACTGATTTGGAACCTTAAATACATCTACAAAAATCCATTCACTTTTGTCATAACATAATCTCATCATGTGGTGACATCTTGCCATACTCTGTTGGTTAGAAGCAAGTCCAGCAGGTCCCACCAACACTCAAAGGGAAGGGATTATACATGATGTGTATGTGGCTGGGGAGGATGGGAAGGACATACTAGAGCCTGCCTGCTATAGCTTACTTTTTTTAAAATCTATTTTACAGGGCTTTTTGTCAGCAGTTGGACATCCTTTCCCCAAAATGATTTTTAATCATGGAAGGAAAAAGAGGACCTGGGACTATCTTGAATTTGAGGAAGAAGAAGACAAACAGTTAGCAGACTCTATGGCTTCTCTGGCCTATCTGGTATTTGTACAGGGCATCAGTATTGATCAGCTTCCAATGGTCTTAAGGTAGGAGTTAATGTTTAGTTTATTCATGCAATTCTAAAATTATCAATGAGTATCAAACTCATTAATCTAATTTCCAGTATGTTTATTAATGTACTAATACATTTTTTTAAAAGAATTTATTTTACAGACAGATCACAAGTAGGCAGAGAGGCAGGTAGAGAGAGAGAGGGGGAAGCAGGCTCGGCTCGATCCGAGGACCCTGGGATCATGACCTGAGCCGAAGGCAGCGGCTTAACCCACTGAGCCACCCAGGCGCCCCAGTACTAATACATTTTAAATGAAGTATAAACAAAAGCTATTTTTATTAATAATACTGCCTATCATCTGTTAAAGCTGGTAGTACTCAAATAGTGAAAAGGTGTTTGGGGGTGGAGGGGAGTAGGGTTGAAACAGACATAATGAACGGGACAAGAATCAGAAAGTATGAAGCCAGACACACTCCAGGGCTTGGTTTGAAGCTGTTGGGATCACCTGGGTCCATAAGGGAGGGAACTGGTTAGTTACTCATGTATGGGGTAGTCTAAGTTGCCATCATATATTAACTGGATTACTCATGTAATCCTGAGTATTTATATATCCTCAATCCCTTTTAATCCAGCTCTTTCAAAACACAGAGTAGTCCCTTAATGAAAACACTTCAGTGGCTATTTATTGCTCTAAAGTCTAAAAATCTTCACATGAGACAAGCTTATGCATAATCTGGTCCCTGCTTGTTTGTCTTGATTCACCTTCTACTGCCTTTTCTTTTGTTTACTATGCTCCAGTGACACAGACCTTTTTTTGGTTTCTTACTCAAATATGTCACGAACCTTTCTGCTGTAGGGCCTTTGTATATGCTTAGACCATCTCTAACTTTAAATGTCACTTTATGAAGAAAGTCTCTTATTGCCCAGTTTAGGTTGAATCTTCCTTTTGTAATTATCTAAGCCTTATCTTCCTTTTCCTATAAAGTTTATCAAAATTATCTTTTAAATAAATATATAGCTTTATAATGTAATACTTTTTGGACTTATGGATTTTCCATGATAATAAGGATAACGTGCTTATCTTGCAGGCCATAGGTGTCTTTGTGTGCACTTATATATTTATGTGGGAATATACCTGGGGATATATTTCTCTGTAAATACTGCAATAATGGTTACCACTTCCATGTTCACCATGTACTAAACAGCTTTGTATGCATTATCTAATCTTTACGGTACTATGAAATAGAGAATTCATATTTTCCAGATGAAAATAACAGGCTTAGACAATTTAGGATACAAGTCAATACATACAACTTAACTAGTGGGATAGGTAGATTCAAACAGTTCTGAGTAGGTCGTGGTGGTATAGTGGTAAGCATAGCTACCTTCCAGACAGTTCTGTCTGACCCTAGAGCCTGTACTCATAATCTAGGTGTAGAGCCTGTACACCTAGAGCCTGTAATCATACTATCACCAAAATGACTTAGGTACATATGTTAGTTTGCCACAAACTGGGTAGTTTTAAAATAACAGAAATTTACTGTCCCATAGTTCTGGAGGAAAGAAGTCCAAGGTTAGGGTGGGGTGTGGGCAGGACTGGTTCCTTCAGAGGGCTCTGAGGGAGAGTCTGTTTCATCTTCTCCCCTGTTTGCTGGTGGTTTGAAGAACACGAGTTGTACTAGAATAGGACTTGCACTAATGACCTCACTTTATCTCCAGGGTGGGGAAGTTCTTGTTCTGTCCCTGCCCATCCCGATTTAAAAAAAAAAAAAAAAAAAAGGTGGCCCTATCTCCAAATAAGGTCATATGCTGAGGTTCTTTCTGGAGGTTAGGATTCCAACATTGGTTTTTGGAGGGGGGCACAATTCAACCCATAACAGTATTTGTGTATAAAATTTCTAAAAATGTACATGTATGTGATATATACAAATATGTATGTATGTTGTCTATTTTAGCCCATCGTACCTTTTGCAATTTAATATGGGGCATATTGAAGTCTTTTTGCAAAGGTAAGTTCATTTAGATGGCATCTCAGAATTAAATGTAGTATTAAAGTAGTTCTTGTTAAGAGTGGGGGAAACTACCTTCTCTTTGCCAGACCCTAATTAATTGGTTATTTTATAAAACAGTGATGTAAATATGAGACAAATGAGTTAAAGAGGTTTTACAACAAAAAAATCTCTTTTAAATATTAAAATACTGTCTTCTAAGGGAATTTCCAGTCATCTGCTTCTGTGGTTTCTTCCCTTATTTCAAAAGTTGTAAAGTTAAAACACCTCTGTCCCACTGCAGCCTCCTCGATCTAAGAAGAGGTGGTCAGTAAAAGAAATTCATCCGTGATTTTGCTTCATGGACACAATCTGAACTGCATTGAAAGGAAAGAGATGTCTTGACCCCACCTTTTCATAATTTAGATTATTAAATTATTGACAATGATTATATCCAATAACTTTTCTTATTTGAAGCATTAAGAATGAAAGTCTTTCTCTTTAAAAAAAATTACCAAGTAACAAATATGTATAATTCTTCCAGATAGATACTGAAGAATTTTGCAAAACTCTATACGCTTTGTGTTATCTTGTAACATGTTTAAATTATCTCTTGTGATCAATCAGGACCTTCAGTAGTATCCTATAGGAACATTAGTGACAGTTTATCAATCCCATCTCTTCCCAGGTGAAGGAAGATTTGTAACATGGCAAATGTCCAAAGCCTCGGCCTACAAGGCAGGAATTTCCAAGGGTCTCCTGGCACAAGTAGTTATTAACTCTGTAAATTTACTGTATTATGTATGTCTTAATGATTTTACATTCTTTTTAGTCTTTGTTATAATCATACAATGAGAATATCTATTGATTTGAATCTTAAGTTCTATATTCTAAAGATTTCCAAACTATTTAGTCATTAAAAACACTTTGACTCCCTGCATGGTTAGAATAAGAACTTAGGCCTTAGATAATATTTTTTGCCACACAGCTTAAATATTTAAAGATTATATACCTTTAAAAAAAACTATCACAAATGGAAAGCATTTACTTCTTATTTGAAAAGATTTTACAGATTAATCAACTGGAATACATAGTATATCATGTGTAATTGGTTTCTTAGCACTTGTTGTTGAAGATCTGTTGGTTGGTTACTAGGAAAGAAGCCCTGAGAGGGCAGATTGTGGTCAGCTTCGGATGTCAGTAACCAAGTCACAAGATAATCAAACATGGATTAAGAATTTTGACTAAGTTCTTCAACAGAATTTTTCCTTAATGATACATATTTTTAAAGTCTTTAAATTTCAATTTTTGCTTTATTTTTCCTAAAATGAAGAATCATTCTTAAACAGTTTAGAAAACCATGTTGATAAATTTTAATATTCTCTTCCAGAACAGAAGAGTCTGTTTTCTCCAAAGGAGTGGTAAGATTTGTTTGTATCCATTGTAATATACACACAGCCATTGTCAATAAATATAGCTGTTGATTTTGCTATATATGTATCTCTGCATATATTTTAATCTGTAGGATCTGTTAGAGAATGGTTTATTGAGAATAGAAGACAACAGTCTACTTCACCAGTACTTAGAAATCAAGAGCTTTCTTACTGTACCTCAGGTAAGTAAAATGTGTATTCTAATTTTGACATAGCCCCTTCTTTTTCTAAATTTAAGTAAAGGTGTTTTCAGACTCCTCTCCTACTTCCTTCTCCATATCCTTTGGAAACTCTAGTGCCGTGTTTCCAATAAAACTTGCTGTGATGGTGGAAGTGTTGTAGCTTTGACACAGTATGGAAGCCACTAGCCATACTGAGCACTTGAAATGTGGCTAAAGTTGATTAAGGAACTGAATTTTTAATTTAATTTAAATTAATTTAAACTTAAATAGCTATATGTGGCTAATGGCTATCATAGTTGATAGCATAACACCTAGTGCAAAAACATTTCCTTCTTTAACACTTTGTTTCTGTAGGGATGTTTCTATAGGAACCTTGGAAATGAAGTTCCTTTACTTGTAACTCAAGTCTTAAGGACTCCGTCAAGGCATGCATGGACTCATTACTAGAAAGACATTTTGCTTTTTCCTCCTGTGATTTTATTTTACTTCATACTACTTATTAGTTATCATAGCCAAGTAGGTGTTAAGATGTTGATGTATAAACATGTTTTTCCACTATTTAAATAGAAAAACATGGCTATTGTTACTAAATTAACACTGATTGCTTTTTAATGAATTGATTATATTTTTGCATGTCTGACTTCATTTTTTACCACTCTAGACAGAATTGTAAATTACAGTTGACTTCTAAATTTGCACTTTGTAACACCCCACTCAGTTTTAATTACAAAGTGTATCGAACTTAGTTAGCTTCCTTTGATGTAACAGTGGAATGAAAGGCTTAGGGAGGGGCACCTGGGTGCTCATTTGGTTTTTAGCTCAGGTCATGAACTCAGGCTCCTGGGATGGATCCCCACATCTGGCTTCCTGCTCAGTGTGGAGTCTGCTTGTCCCTCTCCCTCTGCTCCCATCTCCAGCCTCTGCCCCAAGCCATGTTCCTCTCTCTCTCTCCCTTCAAATAAATAAAATCGTAAAAAAAAAAAAAAAAAAAAAAAAAAGAATAAAGAGGCTCAGGGAAAAATTTACATAATTTTTATATTTTTAAGATTTATTTATTTATTTATTTATTTGACAGAGATCACAAGTAGGCAGAGAGAGAGGAAGGGAAGCAGGCTCCCTGCCGAGCAGAGAGCCCGATGGGGGGCTCAATCCCAGGACCCTGGGATCATGACCTGAGCCGAAGGCAGAGGCTTTAACCCACTGAGCCACCAGGTGCCCCAAATTTACTTAATTTTTAAATCTCCTATCTTCACTTACAAAATTTTAGTATCCACCATTGATAATATAGTTGTCTATTGTCAGTATAATCTATTAACATCTGAATTTTATTTTTTATTTCCAGGGCTTAGTCAAAGTAATGACACTTTGCCCCATTGAGACATTGGTATGTAAATGTTTTGGGACTAAATAATAATGATTTACAGTGAGCAAATTTAATGAATAATTTATAATTGACTCTTGAACACAGGGATTAGGGATGCTAACCTCCAGCACAGTCAAAAAGCCACATAAAACTTTTGACTCCCTAAAGACTTAACTACTAGTGGCCTCCTATTGACCAGAAACCTTACTGATAACAAAATAGTTGATTAATAGTTTGTATGTTAGATGTATTGTATACTATATGCATATAATAAAGTAAGCTAGAGAAAAGAAAATGTTAAGAACATTAAAAGAAAAAAAGCCACAAGGAAAAAACATTTACAGTACTATACTGTATCTGTTGAAAAAATCCACTTATAAGTGGACCTGCACATTTCAAACTCCTGGTATTCAAGAGTCAACTATAATCTTCACCTTATGTAACAATATTATTTGTTTTATTTTAGAGAAAAAAGAGTTTAGCTATGCTTCAACTGTATATTAACAAGTTGGATTCACAAGGCAAATATACATTATTTAGGTAGGTATTAAGAATGGTTGTCAAGTGTGTAGCTGATTAAACACCAAATTAATGCTATTTAATTATTCCAGGTTACAGTAATTAAGTATGTTTTACATGTAAGTCAGCTCTATTTGGAAGCCTTATTATAATAAATTCTGTTATCCCTATAGGTAGAGAAGGGTTAGTCAAATATTATGGATACATATTATATGAATAACAGTATTTCATTTTAACTAATTGAAATATTCTAAAATTAAAAAACTAGAGATTACATAAGAGATTGATAAGGCTCCTGCTAGAACTTTACATGTCCATAATCTCCATTATTCACTGTTGAAATTAATTGCCCTGGAGTTATAACTTTGATAGGCTATTTACTGTAAGGTAATAGAGTTTATTAATAGTGCTGTTTAAGGGGGAAAAGATTCTAGCAACTTTCTGAGTTAAAGAGCAGCAGACCTTTGTGTAAAGCAAATACAGACTTTATGCATCACACAGTCTCTGTTGCAACTACTCTACTTTGTCTTTATAGTAGGGGGGTGGATGTGTTCCAATAAAACAAAACGGGCACCCGGCTGAATTTGGCCTGCAGACCTAGTTTGTTGACACACCTGGTAGTAAATAAAAATGAGTTAAAAATAGATTTGGGCAACATCAAAGTATCAAGAACTCTTTTTTAAGGATTGGCCAATATTAGCACCCTTGATCCCATCTTCACTTCTATTAATAAGACTTAGATCAGGTTTATGAAATTTTAATTTGCTACTTAGGTCTTATACCAGCTTTCCTGTTCTTACCTACCTATATTCCTACCAGGAGATGCCCCTTTCTTAAGCCAGTCATACTGAGTTTCCTTTTGTTGTAATTAAGTTAGTCTAACAAGACTAGTCTACTTTCACAGGGAGTAATTTGGGGAGTTTTTAGGCTATTTTACTAGTGTCCATTTTTGCCATGTCAAATCATTGCAACTGTATGCACAAAAGATTCACATTTGGTTTAATAGAAATTTATTGTTGGAAATATCCAGTTAAAATAGAATTTGCTGGTTAAAGCAAGAACCACAAGTGACTTGGTCATTGGTTGATCACCTTGCTGTCTTCACTGATTGTTTTACTTCTAGAAATAACACATGGCCCATTTGAATTTGTAAAATTTTCATCATCATTTAAGTATAATGCAGTTGGAAGATAAATTCAAATGTATTAAAATTTTGCTTTTAAGGTGCTTATTGAATACAAGTAATCATTCAGGTGTGGAGGCTTTCATTATTCAGAATATCAAAAATCAGATTGATGTGTCATTAAAGGTAAGAGCATAGATAAGGTGTTCATTATCTTTTTTACTTTGTAGGCTGTATTGATTCATTTGTAGAGTACATTAATGTGGACTTTTTCCTATAGACTTTTTCTATATCTAGTATTAGGGCATATTTTTTCACTATTTCTATTTTTTAAAAACCTGGATTTTGAAATTTTGTTAACTATATATTGAAATAGTATTAATTCTTTGAGCTGAGACTATGACTTCATTTTGCTCTATACTTCTGAAGTATTATTGGAAATTTAAGTCTACTCTGTTTATGAATAGTAATTCTATACTGAAAACAGAGAGAGTGTTTCAGTGCTTTCAAATTGGCATCTTGTTCCTAGTGTCTAGAAAAGTGTGAAAGAATGGAAATGAAAGGTTAAAAACTATTTTTTAAATGTGTAATATTTATTTTTATAGTATAAAGGTATTAGAAGAACAACATGAGTTAATCAACTATTATTTAAAACCCTTCCCAATTTTTATTTTGCTTTTTCAGAGAACATATAACAACAAATGGTTTACAGGCCCACAGCTGATTTCACTTCTAGATTTGGTACTCTTTCTCCCAGAGGGTGCTGAAACAGATTTACTCCAAAACTCAGATAGGTAAGGTAACCATTACTAAGGTTCACATAGTAAATTCACAATAAAATGTGAAACCTCTGCTTAGCGAACCCAAACAAGTAAGATGTATTTTCCTGTTACTTTATGGACTATGGCTATTTCATAAAACTACATAAAGATTTTCATATTTAGATAATCAGATGCTATGTAAAAACAAAATTAATTCCTTTTTCCAAAAGTATGACTAACAAAGATTTTATACCTGTGATGTGCCCTGCATAATATACAAGTCATATGGATTTGCAACTATAGCACTGGTGACTAAAAACTAAGAATTTCATGTATATAACATTTGGTTTGGGTTTTATTGTTTTGTTTTCTAGGACATCTAATTTTACTTCAAGTAAATTTTACTTTCTTACTTTTTACTAATTTTACTTTCAGTCTGCTAGCATGGATGATGAGCAGTGGTTGTAAGCTTTTATAAAAGGAATCTTAAAATTCAGGCAGTAAGAGATGTTACTTTCAAGTATGAAAGATAACAGTTTTCACAATTGCATTTTGTGAACTTGGAGAACAAGAGTGATAATTACTATTCCAAAAGATTTGTTAAGAGGAGTAATTTCTAAAGGCAAACACAATTGTAAAAATATACCCTAAGTTTTAACTTATTTTTATTCATTGAAATTGCTGATTATATAAAACTGTACTGTAAGTAACAGATTATATATTTTTAATTAACAGGATAATGGCTTCATTAAATTTATTGAGATATTTGGTTATCAAAGATAATGAAAAAGACAATCAAGTAAGTGAGTTTTTTTAAAAAAAGAAACAGTATATTCAAAGTGCACAAGCCAGTATTTAATATCTTACCCAGCTACAAAGGCTAGGAGAAGTACCAGCAATTATTCTAAAACCTGAACTCCCAGGAGCCCTTACCACCCACACCCAGCTTCCCTTTCCTTTTCTTGAATCTCTGCCATCTTGCTGCAAGCGTTGTATGTAGATATGTAGGTATGTTGGATACGTTAGATATACGTTATGTTATACATTATGTTAGATATGTTGGATATGTTAGATATACGTAGATATGTTGCAGGTCCTGAGTTAACTAAATTTTTGGAGTGTGCATATGTTTGGGTGTCTTTGTTTAATTGCCTCCATCTGTAAGTCATGATTTAAGTCTAAGCTGTCTAAAATAAAATCAGCTGATAATTTGATATCCCCTCACCAGATATGACTAATTTGAAGCATTTTCAGCACTAAAACTGAAATCTGTTAATATCACCTTCTGGGTAATGTGTAGGAAGTTTATTATTGTTTTGTTTTTAATAGTGCATCATTAGAAGTATTCAGTGAAGACAAAACTATTTGAGGGAGATTTGTCATACAGTAAAATTAGATTTGCTTTTTATCTTCTCCTTTCTTTCTACCTATTTTCTATCTAATAGTTGCTTTCCCATAATGCGTCATCTCTCTTAACTATAACTGAATCACATATGTAGTTAACCTGTTTTTTGGTTTGTTTTTTTTTTAAGAAAATAATTTTTAAAAATGAAAGTATTTTTTCATGGGGCTTGAGCTCACCACCCTGAAATCAAGCGGACCTGAGCTGAATCAGAAGTTGGGACACTTAGCAGACGGAGGCACCCAAGAGCCCCTTTTATATAAGGATGCCAAAGAGCTTTTTTTTTCCTTAAAGATTTTATTTATTTATTTCATAGAGAGAGATCACAAGTAGTCAGAGAGAGAGTGGGGAAGCAGGCTCCCTGCTGAGCAGAAAGCCCAATGTGGGCCTTGATCCTAGGACCCTGAGATCATGACCTGAGCCGAAGGCAGAGGCTTAACCCACTGAGCCACCCAGGCACCCCAATGCCAAAGAACTTTTTAAAAGAAAATTTAATCATGATTTGGAATGAAAAGTTTATAAGAAAAGTAGCAGTTTCCTTCCCTTTTGACTGAATTTTTAGTAGATTCAGTGAACTGACCTGTTTATCCCTCTTCAGTCAAAAAGAGTTATTTGCTATTATTGACTAGTGCTTATTCTTCCCCAGCATCTTATTGTGAAGCTTTTTAAACATACAACCAAGTTGAAGATAATTTTACAGTGATCCCTCACTGATTTACCCACCACCAAGATGCTACCATTAACATTTTAGTCTACTTTTATCATATATCCATCTTGCTACCTTCTGTTTACCAGTGTCTTATTTGTAAACTACTAAGAGCATACTTTCCCCTAAATATTTCAGTAAACAGTTAAATATGTCTGTAGTTTTTCTGAGATAAAATTTACATGAAATGCATAGATTTTAAATGTGTATCTCTTGAGTTTCAACAAATGGATAGATCTGTTATCCAAATCTTTATCAAATATAAAACATTGGTCCCCTGTGTCCTTTTCATCTTACTTTTTTATTTTAATTTTTTAGATAATGTAGGCATTGAAAGGATCTTTAACTTGCACAAGGGCACATACCTAGTAAGTGGTAGAGACAGCTTGACTTCAGGCAATGGCCAGAACCTTTGAATCACAAAGTATATCCTGACTCCTAAAGGAGCTTCTGGTAAAAAATAGAAAAGATGGTAAGTGAATTCAACAACTTAATGGAGGCCCTGAGGCATTAGGAAGGCCCTGAGGCTTTAGGAAGGTGTCCTTGGAGTAAGGTAGGAGTTTACCTTTTTAGTAACCTGGAAAGGCTATACCTATAAATGATCTGATTTGCCTGACAGAGAGAAAAAGAATCTTTTTGATTAAGAGTGATTAATTTATTAGGTAAGGAACACAGTATGCTACAGGGCAGCAAATGGGACTCTGCCCAGAGAGGGAAGGCAGACCAGTTTAGGACTGTGGAATATCTCCTATTATATCCACAGATGCCTCACTTATATTTGCCTCGAACGTTGTATGGTGAAGAAAAGCATATAACCAGTTTATAAGATCATTTTCTTATTTAATGGTTTAAAAAAATTTCTTAGGGAGGTGCCTCTGTGGCTCAGTCTGTTGAGCTTCTGTCTTCAGCTCAGGTGATGATCCCAGGGTCCTGGGATTGAGCCCTGAGTGTAGGGAGCCCACTTCTCCCACTCTCCCCTGCTAGTGCTCTCTCACTCTCTTTCTCTCAAATAAACTCTTTTTTTTTTTTTTTTAAGATTTTATTTATTTATTTGTCAGAGAGAGAGAGAGAGAGCACAGGCAGACAGAGTGGCAGGCAGAAGCAGAGGGAGAAGCAGGCTCCCTGCTGAGCAAGGAGCACGATGTGGGACTCGATCCCAGGACGCTGGGATCATGACCTGAGCTGAAGGCAGCCGCTTAACCGACTGAGCCACCCAGGCGTCCCTAAATAAACTCTTTAAAAAAAAAATTACTTGGGAATCAAATATTCCAAAGTATTAGTGTGCAAGTTACCATATGAAATCTTATACTGAGGAGATTAGGGGAAAAAAATGAGTGCAAGATGGCAACCTGATATATTTGAGACATCTTAAGAACCTGTTTGTTCATCACAGAAACATCTCTCCCAAGTGCAGTTGTAACAGGTCATATAGACAGATACATGAAAGGTAAATCTGTTTGCTATGGTTAATCAAAAAATGACAGCTTCTGAGTTTTATAAAGTTTGATTAAGGAAGAAACAAAATGATACCCTGGTGAGGCTGAATTATGGGTAGTTTGATTCAAAGACTCGTACTGGTACTTTTATTTTGTTTGTTTTAAGATTTGAGAGTGAGTGTGAGCCTGGGGGTGGGAGCACAGAGAGGGGCAGAAGAGAGAGAATCTCGACCCGATTCCTTGCTGAGGAGGGAGGCTGCCACAGGACCCTGAGATCATGACCTGAAATCAAGAGTCAGATGCTCAGGGCACCTGGGTGGCTCAGGTGGTTAAACATCTGCCTTCAGCTCAGGTCATGATCTTGGAGTCCTGGGATCAAGCGCTGCATCGGGCTCGAAGCTCAGTGGGGAATTTGCTTCTCCCTCTGCTTCCTCCCAAGTGCTCTCTCACTGACTCTCTTTCTCTCAAATACATTCTAAAAAAAAAAAAAAAAAAAAAGACGCTCAACTGAGTAAGCCAACAACCAGGCACCCTCTACCAGTACCTATTTTTGACCAGTTAGGCATGCTGAGAGCTAGTCAGATGAAAAGCTGAGAAGGAATCAGGGACGCCTGGGTGGCTCAGTTGGTTGGACGACTGCCTTCGGCTCAGGTCATGATCCCGGAGACCCGGGATCGAGTCCCGCATCGGGCTCCCAGCTCCACGGGGAGTCTGCTTCTCCCTCTGACTTTCTCCTCGCTCATGCTCTCTCACTGCCTCTCTCTCAAATAAATAAATAAAATCTTTAAAAAAAAAAAAAAAA
>PISX010019298.1:0-38359 GCA_004024625.1 Mellivora capensis
CCACTCCCCCTGCTTGTGTTCCCTCTCTCGCTGTATCTCTCTCTCTGTGTCAAATAAATAAAATCTTTAAAAAAAAAAAAAAAAAGAGAGTCCAAAGGCAGCAGCCTTGATGTGCTAGACTAGACCAGCATACTGAACTCAACTGTTCTCTCTTCTTAAAAAAAAAAAAAAAAAAAAGAGGGGTGCCTGGGTGGCTCAGTGGGTTAAAGCCTCTGCCTTCAGCTCAGGTCATGATCCCAGGGTCCTGGGATTGAGCCCCGCATTGGGCTTTCTGCTCAGCGGGGAGCCTGCTTCCTCCTCTCTCTCTCTGCCTGCCTCTGCCTACTTCTGATCTCTGTCTGTCAAATAAATAAATAAAATCTTAAAAAAATAATAAAATAATAAATTTTTTTTAAAAAGAAAGAAAAAAGAAAACTACAGACCAATGTCTTTTATGAATATAGACACACACACAATTCAACAAAATGTACCAAATCAAAACCAACAATATATAAAAAGAGTTGTATACCATGACTAAGTGAAATTCAATCCAGGAATGCAAGACTGGTTTAATATCTGTATCAATCTATGTAATACACCATATTAATATAATAAAAAAACAAAAGCCACACACTTGTCTCAACAGATAGACAAGAAGCATTTGACAAAAATTGGACACCCTCTTGTAATAAAAGTTCAACAAATTATTAGCAGAAGGAAATTTCTTTAAACTAATTAAAAGAATTTATGGGGGCGCCTGAGTGGCTCAGTGGTTTAAGCCTCTGCCTTCGGCTCAGGTCATGATCTCAGGGTCCTGGGATCAAGCTCCACATTGAACTCTCTGCTCAGCGGGGAGTCTACTTCCTCCTTTTTCTCTGCCTACCTCTCTGCCTACTTGTGATTTTTCTCTGTGTCAAATAAATAAAATCTTTTTTTTAAAGACTTTATTTATTTATTTGACAGGCAGAGTTCACAAGTAGGCGAGAGGCAGGCAGAGAGAGAGGGGGAAGCAGGCTCCCTGCTGAGCAGAGAGCCCAATGTGAGGCTTGATCCCAGGACCCTGGGATCATGACCTGAGCCGAAGGCAGAGGCTTAACCCACTGAGCCACCCAGGCGCCCCTAAATAAAATCTTTTAAAAAATAAAATAATTTATGAAAACCCTTAAGCTAACAGTTTCTTAATGGAAAAATACTGGCTGTTCCTTGCTAAGATCAGGAACACCAAAAGGATGCCCAATCTCACCACTTCTATTAAACTTTGTGCTGGACATTCTAGGGCAAAAAAATAAGATAAAGTGCATCCTAACTGGGAAGAAAAAAAAAGTAAAATTATTTGTTTGCAGATGACATGATCTTGTACATAAGAAGTCTTAGAGAATCAGCTAAAAAGCTACCAGAACTAATAATTTCAGCAAGGGGGCAGGATATGAGGTCAACAAACAAAAATCAGTTATATCTCCATAAACTTTTTTTAAAAGATTTTACCTATTTATTTATTTATTTGAGAGAGAGCACAAGTTGGGGAGAGGAGGAGAGGGAGATAGAGAAGCAGACTCCCCACTGAGCAGGGAGCCAGACATGGGACTCAATGCCAAGACCCAGGATCATGACCTGAGACGAAGGCAGATACCCAACCGACTGAGCCACCCAGGCCCCCTCGATACACTTTCAATAAACAGTCCAATAATGACAGTAGGAAAGCAGCTTCATTATTCCAGAGAGAAGTTAAGATGGTAAAGGAGTAGAGGACCCTAAATTTGGTCCCTGGAATTCAGCTGGATCATTACCAACTCATTTTGAACACTTATAAAATCAATCAGAGATCTGAGAAAAGAATTGCTGCAATACAGCAAATAGAAAAGCAACCACTTTTTGCAGGATAGGAGGTGCAGAGACATGAATCGGGACCATATATCAAAGGACATGGCAGAGGGGAGAGAACTTCCTTAAGGAGGCTACTGCAAAGTATTATAAGCAGCAGAACACAGAAGCAAAACTTGCAGAAGTCTGCTACAGTGAAAGACGTCCCTGGCTTAAAGGTGCTCATGTGGCAAGGCAGGGCAGAATCCTAGGTGGGATGATGTGGTCTCAGGATCCCTGGGGTCACAAGAAGAACAGGGTGCCTGAGTGCAGCAGAGTTCCCAGGCATTGGAACAGAGAAGCTGGTTGAAAACTGAGAGCTTAGATGCCAGCTTTCTGCTCACTGTTGCCATAAACTGTGAACTGCTATCTCGTTCCTAGACTACTCTCAAAAGCTCAGCAAAAGGAAAAAACGAGGCAAGACCCCTCTCTCTCCCCCAGGAGTAACAATGCAAGTCCACGCTTCAGGATTATGTAAAATTTGAAGATTTGAAACTCAGTTGCAAGGCTGAGATAAAAAAGCTCAGTCAGGGGGCTCCTGGGTGGTTCAGATGTTTAAGCAGCAGATCTGTCCACAGAGAACTGGCAGGCCAGAAAGGACAGGCAGGGTATATACAATGTGCTAAATGGGACAAGTATGCAGCCAAGAATACTTTATCTAGCAAGGCTGTCATCCAGAACAGGAGAGATCAAGACTGTCCGGGGGGGGGGCGGGGGGGGGGGAACAGATAACAACAACAAACTAAAGGAATTTGTGAGCAATAAATCAGCCCTGCAAGAAATATTAAAGGGGATCCTTTGAGTGGAGAGAGCCCAAAAGTAACAAGGACCAGAAAGGAAAACAGACAATATACAGAAAAACCAAATTTCCAGGTAATACAATGGCACTAGCTTCATATCTCTCAATAATTACTGTGAATGGAAAAGGACTAACTGCTCCAATCAAAAGACATAGGGTATCAGAATGGATTTTTTTTTTATTGTGTTATGTTAGTCACCATAAAATACATCGCTAGGGGGCACCTGGGTGGCTTAGTGGGTTAAGCCTCTGCCTTCGGCTCAGGTCATGGTCTCAGAGTCCTGGGATCCAGCCCCACATCGGGCTCTCTGCTTGGCGGGGAGCCTGCTTCTTCCTCTCCCTCTGCTTGCTTCTCTGCCTACTTGTGATCTCTGTCTGTCAAATAAATAAATAAAATCTTTTTTAAAAAATAAATAAATAAAATAAAATACATCATTAGTTTCTGATGCAGTGTTCCAAGATTCATTGTTTATGTACCACACCCAGCGCTCCATGCAATACGTGCCCTCCTTAATATCCACCACCAGGCTCACCCTCCACCCACACCCCTCCTCTCTAAAACCCTGTTTGTTTCTCAGAGTCCACAGTCTCCCACGGTTTGTCTCCCCCTCCAATTTGCGCCAATCCACTTTTCCTTTCCTTCTCCTAATGTCTTCCATGTTATTCCCTATGTTCCACAAGTAAGTGAAACCATATGATAATTGATTTTCTCTGCTTGACTTATTTCACTCAGCATAAAAGACCCATCATATGATGCTTACCAGAGGACTCAAAGACATCTCCAGATTCAAAGCGAGGTGGTAGAGAACAACTTACCATGCTAATGGACATCAAAACAAAACTGGAGAAACAATTCTTATATCAGACAAACTACATTTTATTTTTTTTCAGATTTTATTTATTTGATATAGAGAGAGAGACAGTGAGAGAGGGAATATAAACAGGGGGAGTGGGAGAGGGAGAAGCAGGCTCCCCACTGAACAAGGAGCCTGATGCAGGGTTCAGTCCCAGAACCCTGGAATCATGACCTGAGCCAAAGGCAGACGCTTAACAACGGAGCCCCCCAGGCACCCCAAGCATCCCCAGATTTGATATACAACTCAAAGACCTAGAAAAATTGCAGAATAATCTGCTCTCATCCCTCTAATTTGGCTTCAATGTACTGTCAATCTCAGCTGGCATCATGGACCATGAAAAAGCAAGATGAAAACACACAAGAACAAAAATACCCTGGCTGGAGCATTAAAAATTATTATTTTGGGGGCGCCTGGGTGGCTCAGTGGGTTAAGCCTTTGCCTTTGGCTCAGGTCATGATCCCGGGGTCCTGGGATTGAGCCCCGCATGGGGCTCCCTGCTCAGCAGGGAGCCTGCTTCCACCTCTCTCTCTCTCTACCCGCCTCTCTGTCTACTTGGGATCTCTCTCTGTCTGTCAAATAAATAAATGAAATCTTTAAAAATAAATTAGTTAATTAATTAAAATTATTATTTTTACTAAATTATTCTCAAATCCCCATATGTAACATCTTATTTGTAACATAGGATGTATAGCAATTCTGCTACATCCCTAAGCCCCAAGGGAAATAATTGGTGTGAACATAACTAGCCTCTTTTTTTTATGGAATGCCATTTTTGCTTGAAGGAATGAAGAATGACAGAGAAACTTGGATTATTTAGACTAGGATATTTCACAGGCAATTTCTTGAAAATGAACACAAACCTATCACTTCACGAAAATCAGCTCACATATGACAGCTGACAGTACTTTCTGCCTTGATAAAATGTGAGCTCCCAACAGAAAATCAGAATTTTGGAAAACTTATGATCCACTAATAAGCTTGACAGCTTCTCAGTACCCACAAACTTTCTCCTTGGGATTGGTGGTAATATTGAAACAAACATGAATTTTTGATAATGCAATTCACTCTCATCAACACTGGAACACATATATAACTTAGTGAAACAACATATTTCTTTTTTTTAATATTTTATTTATTTATTTGACAGACAGAGATCACAAGTGGGCACGGAGGCAGGCAGGGGGCGGGGAGGGGGCGGGAGGAGAGGGGGACAGACTCCCCGCTGAGCAGAGAGCCTGACGCGGGGCTCGATCACAGGACCCTGAGATCATGACCTGAGCCGAAGGCAGAGGCTTTAACCCACTGAGCCACCCAGGCGCCCCCATATTTCTTAAAAAAACAAAACAAAACAAAAAAAACACAGGGGTTCCTGGGTGGCTCAGTCATTAGGCATCTGAGGCATCTGCCTTAGGCTCAGATCATGATCCTGGGGTTCTGGGATCATGCCCCACATCAGGTTTAGAATCCAGCCCCGCATCAGGCTCCCTACTCTATGAGAAGCCTGCTTCTCCCTCTCCCAATCCCCTTGCTTGTGTTCTCCCTCTCGCTGTCTCTCTCTGTCTCTGTCAAATACAAAAATAAAATCTTTAAAAAAAATAAAATTTAAATTTTAAATTTAAAAAAAAAAAATTTAAATCATGCATTAGTACAAGATCCATCTGGTGTGCAAGTTGGGCCTGTGGATTTTAATGTAACAGACAAGGACATAGTCAATGATACTGTTTCAGGTTCCACTTCACAAGTAACCTTAGAGAACGAATACCTTGTGTAGTTTGAATATAGTATCAAAGATGAATAGCAATAATTCTCTGAAAAGTTTATAAAACATAATATTCTCAATATTTGTGCAAGGCTGTAAATTTGTTCATATACTTCAACCAAAACAACTCCATAAATGCGGAAGCAAATCTGAACGTCCAATGGTATTCTAAGGAGACAGACAAGAAAGATAGAGACTTGCAAAAATGGAATATGTAAGAAAATCCACTCTTCTCGCTATCCTATTTATTTGGGGAACTTGTTATTTTTCATAAAAACAGTATTTCTGTTTTCATGTCAGCTACTTTTAATATAATTGTAAATGAATTAATAAAATTATTAATAATAAATGTTTAACCCTGTTTTATTCCTACTATGGTAAATATCACACACAAACACAAAATCCACATACACAAAAATATTCTTGGGATCCTCAGTAATTTGTAAGACCATATAGATACCCTGTGAATAAAATGTTTCAGAATCACTTATTCATACAGCTCCTGCGCCACAACTCAGGGAGACAGAGTCACCAGGAGCACGCTGTGCAGTAGGGTAAAGGCCCAGGTCCCCGGACCTGCCTCTCAGGGTCTCAGATCCCAGAGCGGTGTCTGGGGCGAGGAAGCAGAGTGCCGGGGAGTCCCCATCTCCGTGGGTTTCACTTCTCCCTCTCACAACCTGCGTCATGTCCTCCTACCTGGATACTCGTGACGGGACCCTAGTGCACATTCCCATTGGGCATCGGGTTTCTGGAGAAGCCAATCAGCGGCACCGCGGACCCAGCTTCTGAAGTCTTTACCAGACCATTGGGACTCAGTTCTCCTCCTTAGACCCTAAGGGTCTGGGGCATGGGCCCCCGAACCCTTGCATTGTTGCTGTCGGGGGCCCTGACAGTGGCCGAGACCTGGGCGGGTGAGTGCGGGGGCCGGGAGGAAAGGGCCTCTGCGGGGCGGAAGCTAGGGGACCGCCGGGCGGGAACGCGGGACCCCAGGGGAAGGCGCCTCTCCGCCGCCCCCATCCCCGCCCGGACCTGTGCTCCCAGGTCCCTCCCCGCCTCCGCCCTGCTCTCCCCCACTCAGTGCTTCCTCTCCCCCAACCCCCTCCCCCAGCCTCCTCCTGGGCCCCGGGCCCGCGCCGGGAGGAGTGTCGGGCGGGGTCTAAGCCCCTCCGCGCCCGCAGGCTCCCACTCCCTGAGGTATTTCTCCACCGCGGTGTCCCGGCCCGGCCGCGGGGAGCCCCGGTACTGGGAAGTCGGCTACGTGGACGACACGCAGTTCGTGCGGTTTGACAGCGACTCTGCCAGTCAGAGGATGGAGCCGCGGGCGCCGTGGGTGGAGCAGGAGGGGCCGGAGTATTGGGACCGGGAGACGCGGAGGGTCAAGCACAACGCGCAGGCTTTCCAAGTGAGCCTGAACACCCTGCGGGGCTACTACAACCAGAGCGAGGCTGGTGAGCGACAGGGCTTGGGTCCAGGTCACGACCCCCTTCCCCACCTACGGGCCGGTGTCGCCCCCGAGTGTCCGGGTATGAGCGCCACCGTTAGGCTGCGGGACCCACTTGTGCCCAGACCCGGGAAGAGCGCGCGGGAACCTCTAATGGGGTTTACTTTGTGTTTGGACTTAGTCGCTCGCCGGTAGGGGCGGGGAGGGTTTGAGGGGCTGACAGCTGCTGCCGGGCTGGGGGGCGGGGCCAGGGTCTCACACCTTCCAGTGGACTTCTGCCTGCGACGTGGGGGCCGACGGGCGTCTCCTCCGCGGGTACCAGCAGTGGGCGTACGACGGCGCGGATTACCTCGCCCTGAACGAGGACCTGCGCTCCTGGACCGCGGCGGACACCGCGGCGCAGATCACCCTCCGAAAGTGGGAGGCGGCCGGTGAGGCAGAGCGCTACAGGAACTACCTGGAGGTCACGTGCGTGGAGTGGCTCCGGGGGCACCTGGAGAACGGGAAGGAAACGCTGCTGCGCTCAAGTACCAGGGCCAACAGGGCCTCTCTGATCTCCCCTCCCCTGGGGCTGGCTTCCCACCCGGAAGGGAAAATGGGCTCAGTGGCAAAACACCGCCCTCCCACGGGTGGGGAGATCGGTGGGATCTCCCATGGGAGATCCACGGGTGGGGAGACCGAGCCCTTCGCCTGGGTGTTCAGGTTCCTATAAAGAGTGACTCACCCAGAGGGCCGCTTTTCTCTAAAGGGCAATTGAGGTATCCAGTCTCTTCCAGGAGGCAGGTGGAGACCATTCCTGAAATAATCCATCAGCGGTTCCCTTTGACCTTCCAGCCACGTTGGCAACCATGACTTTCCCTCTCAAGGCCTTGTTCTCCATCTGAGAACATCTTTGGAAGTCTGACTCCAGGTTTTCTGACTTATTCACCTTCCCACCCAGTCAGCACACATTAGTGTGCTCTCTCACTTAGACCTACAGCCTCCTACCCTGGACTCTCTCCCTGATTCTAGAACTTTCCAGGATTAGGAGATCTTTTAGACTACATTGGTTTAGACTACATTGGTTTCTGGGTTTTGTGCTTCTTTCATTCAAACCAATGGCCCTGTCCACTTCAGGATGGTCACATGAATGCCCTTTCGGTGGCCCTTAATGGTAAACCAAAGGGTGGAATTTCTGATTCTTTTTCTTCAGAACCCCCCAACACACACGTGACCCACCACCCTATCTCTGACTGTGATGTCATCCTGAGGTGCTGGGCCCTGGGCTTCTACCCTGTGGAGATCACCCTGACCTGGCAGCGTGAGGGAGAGGACCTGACCCAGGACACAGAGCTCGTGGAGACCAGGCCTACAGGAGATGGAACCTTCCAGAAGTGGGCTGCCGTGGTGGTGCCTTCTGGAGAGGAGCAGAGATACACATGCCATGTGCAACATGAGGGACTGTCTGAGCCCATTACCTTGAGATGGGGTAAGGAGGGTTTTGGGGTCGAGCCTCTTCTCAGGGAAAGCAGAAGGCCTTCTGGAGAACTTCAGCAGGGCCAGGACACTTACCAGAGCTCTGGACCCCTCACCCTCCCTTCCCTTTCCAGAGCCTCCACTTCCCATCATCCTCATCACATGGATCATTGCTGGTCTGGCTCTCCTTGTGGTCGCTGTGGTGATTGGAGCTGTGATCTGGAGGAAGAAGTACTCAGGTAGGGAATGGAGTGGGAGGATATGAGGTTTCTTGTCCCTCTGGGGGTTTCCTAGGCAGCAGACTGTCCTGCCTTGTAACTGGAAAGTACCATCCTTGCACATGTACTTGCCCACTCTGGAGCTGATCACTAACACTGACTCTGTAGCAAACATTTGTGACAATGAAGGACACATTTTCATCTTGTTAATCCTGGTGATGGGGACCTGATTCCCAGCAGTCACAGGACAGAGAGGAAGGATCCTGCTGAGAACAGACCTCCAGCAAGTCAGGTGACCCAGTGACCCCACACCTCGTTCTTCGTGTTTCCTGATCCTGTCCTGGGTCTTCAGGCACAGTTCTGGAAACTTCATTTTCAACCAGCACTAGGAGTTTCCTCTAGGATCTCATGGCCTCGCCCTGTCCCCAACCTCTAACATGATATTTTCTTCCCCTGGGATGAAAAGGACTGGGTGAAAGGTGATATCTCATTGTGGTTTTGATTTGTATTTCCCTGATGATGAGTGATGTTGAGCATCTTTTCCTGTGTCTGTTGGCCACTTAGATGTCTTCTTGGAAACATGTCTGTTCATGTCTTCTGTTCATTTTTTAATTGGAATATTTGTTTTTTCTTTGTTTAATTGTGTAAGTTCTTTGTCATTTTAGATACTAACCCTTTATCAGATATGTTATCTGCAAATATTTTCTCCCATTCTGTTGGCTCCTCCTTCACTGTACTGAAGCTTTTTATTTTGATCCAAATAGTTTATTTTTGTTTTTGTTTTCCTTGCCTCAGGAGTCATACCTAGAAAAATGTTGTTGTGCTTGATGTCCGAGAAATTACTGCCTGAGCTCTATTCTAGGATTTATATGGTTTCTTCACATTTAACTCTTTAATCTGTTTTGAATTCACTTTTGTGTATGGTTTAAGGAGATGGTCCAGTTTCATTCTTTTGCATGTTGCTGTCCAGTTTTCTCAACATCATTTTTGGATAGACAGTCTTTTTTCCATTGCATATTCTTTCCTATTTTCTCAAAGACAAATTGATCATATAACTGTGAGTTTACTTCTGGATTTTCTACTCTGTCTCATTGATCTATACATGTATTTTTGTGCCAGTAACATGCTGTTGATTACTGCAGCTTTGTGAGGTTTTTTGTTTGTTTGTTTTTTTAAGATTTTGTTTATTTATTTGACAGAGAGAGACACAGCAAGAGAGGGAGCACAAGCAGGGGAAGTGGGAGAGGGAAAAGGAGAAGCAAGCTTCCCTCAGAGCAGGAAGACTGATGTGGGACTTGATCCCAGGATCCTGGGATCATGACCTGAGCCAAAGACAGAAGCTTAATGACTGAGCCACGAAGGTACCCCTTAGTACAACTTTGTAGTATAACTTGAAGTCTGGAATGTGATACCTCCAGATTTGCTTTCCTTTTTTAAGGTTGCTTTGGCTATTCAGGCTTTTTTGTATGTGGTTCCATACAAATTTTAGGATTATTTGTTCTAGTTCTGTGAGAAGTGCTGTTGGTATTTTGATAGGTATTACATCAAATATGTAGATTTTAGGTAGCATAGACATCTTAACAATATTGTTCTTCCAATCCATGAGCATGGATTGTCTTCCCATTTGTTTGTGCCATCTTCAGTTTCTTTCATCAGTGTTTTCTAGTTTTCAGTGTATAAACTTTTTACCTCTTTGGTTATGTTTATTCCTAGGTACTTGCCATCCCCTCTCCCCCAAAGACCAGAAAATTGCTCCAGGTCCAACTGCCCAGATCCTTGGCCCTCATCCCTCCTTTGGTTCCTTGACCCCAGTGGGCCTCACTCCTGACACCTAGTCCCCAAACTGACTGTTTCTGCCACGTGGTCAGCTCCAGCCTTTCCCTACAGCCAGCATTCTCCCAGCCTGCCTGTCCTTTGCTGGATGTCCCCCCTAAACCTCTCTGGGGGTCTGACCTGCCCCCCTTCCCAGTATCACCCCCACCATGCAGGTCCTTCTCCAAGGAGTTCACCACGGTGTTTTGATTCTATTTTCTCTTTCATTGCCCTCCTTTCTCATATAAACTACCCTTTGGGCTCCCTGCTCTGCCTCTCTGAAACCCCTGCCTACTGCCTCTCCCCAGGGGACCCTGGCAGGTCCAGCCCATCCCCACCTGGGGACTCACCCTGCCACTATTCCACTTGGACCTAACCCTTGCCCTCCTCCAGGGGCACTGGCCCACATTAAGCTCCCTTGTGCCCACAATCCACCCCCCCCACAACAGGCCTTCTGCCTCAGAGTTCCTCCCTCCCTTCGCCCTATCTCCTCCCTGATGAGCCTTCACCACAGGCAGCAGCCCTTGGCTCTCCACTCCACCATAAACCCCTGGGCTCCATGGCAGCTCTGGCCATGGATTAATCAACCTTTGGCTCCCCACTGCCCCTCCCTCCCTGCTGGCAAGAAGACCATTCCTTCACCATGGCTTTCTTGTCCCTCCCTTGGTCCCTGCAGCCCAGCCTTTCCCCTTAACCTCCTACCTTCACCTACCCACAGAGGCCTGTGCCTCCCTCTCCTGGCTCCTGTCCTGCGTGTCTACCCATTTCCAGCCCCCTCTGCCATTCCTTCTCCCCTCTCCTTCCTGCCCCCTTTCCTCTCTTCCTGCATTAGAAAGCCTCCTTCCTGTGCCTTGTACAAATGCATTTTCTCCATAATCAATACTTCAAGCAGCTCAGGACAGCTGAGCTTTTCTGAGAAACATAAGACATGCAGTTACTTCCAGAAGGCAGTTTCACCCATGTTCTGCTCCCTGCCCAGGATCCCATGGTCTTTGTTATGACCTCACAGGGGTGTCCCAGGATGAATCCGTGCATTGGAGAATTTTTGCTGAAAGACACTTGGATGGTCAGGCCTTCCTGCACCATAACAACAAGAAAGATGTGGCAGAGTCACAGAGATTAGGGTCCGAAGCAATCCGGGGACCTGAGACATGGGCAACAGAGACCAAGGGCTTGAGAGACAACGGGAAGGAACTCAGAATGAGTCTGGAAGACCTACTGGCCCTGCAGGCACCAAGAAGAGGTGAGAGTGGGGTCAGAGCAAGAAGGATGGGAAACCTTTCCCAGGGAAGTTCAGGGCAGAGAGCAGAGACCTATCTCCCTGGATTTGGTTGAGGGTGGGGGTGAGGATTGAGGGTCTATGGACTTCAGCCTACAGGGACCATTACTGAGCCAGCACAGGGAAGACGTGGAGGAGAGCAGACAGGGGCTCCTCTGGCCGGAGTTTGTCCCTGGGGCGGGGAGGGCAGAGGGACAGAGGTTGGGAAATTCACTGCTGGATGGTGGCCGGCTTGCATTTCCTCCAGGAGATCTGGGACTGGGAGATCCAAGAAGACAACTGCACCAGGGTCTTCAGGCATTTCCAATATGACGGGGAGCCCTTCCTCTCCTATGACTTGGACTCTCCTATGACCCATGGATGGACAGTTCCCTGCTCTTCCACACTGACCTTGATTATGGAAATCAAGAAACCTGGGAGGTAGATGGCTCTCAATGCCAGGATTCCTCAGCCATGTGCAGGGAGAGCTCTGTGGAAGCATCAGAAATATCTGGAGTCCTGGATGGGCTTCTTGGGCAAAAAAGGTTCAGCCCTGGGGCAGAGGCCTTCCTCTCCCCTAGACCCATTGAACCTCCTCCCGCAAAAACCCTGTCCAAGGAAACCCTCCCTGTCCTATGGAATGCACATATGTTCTGTTGACGCATTGTATTGTGATTGGCCTAAACTCTTAAAGCCTCTGGATAAAGGATAGAGATACCAATCATGTGGGGCCAGAAGTGAATTCTCTCAGGAGCACCTGGGTGGCCCAGCTGGTTGATGTCGAATTCTTGATTTTTAACTCAAGTCATGATCTCAGCACAGAGTCTGCTTGGGATTCTCTCTGTCCCCCTCCCAATGACCCTCCCCGCTCATGTACTCTATAAATAAATTAAATTGAAATTGATGATAGATATATAGATAGAATCTTTAAAAAAAATCTGAATCCTGTCAGTGTTAATTATCCAGGGAGACAGTGGACTCTGCTACAGAAAACTGAACCAGGAAGGTGGGTGTCAGGCAGGAGAGGAAGCCTAGCCTCCATGTCACAAAGAGTTCCATTATATTCCCCTCAGCTCAAGAACCCACCCATCATGCCCCCTCCTCAGCATCAACATGTGGATCCAAGAAAGTGAGGCCTGGATCCCAGGGTCATCCTCCCGTCAGTCCAAAGGAACTGGACCCCAGGGTGCAGAACAAACTTGGAGAAGGTCTGGGGTCAATGAAGGCTTCAGCAAGAGGTGAAAAGGTGGGAGAAGCAGCCCTCTTCTCTCTTTTTCCCTTAGAGGGGAGCAGGGCTCAGCCATGTGCCTCACTGGCTCTGTGCTTTCTCCCCAGTGCCCCCAACAGAGAATGTGTTCTGCAGCCAGCCCTTGAAGGGCTTGGTCAGCCTAATATGCTGGGCTTTCATTTCTCTCCCAAGAATATCTCCCTGACCTGGCTTCAGGATCAGCAACCCCTGAGCCAGTATGCCTAGCAGTTTAGGGGAGTCCTGCCTAGTGGGAATGGGACCTACTGGACATGGGGGACCATAACTGTCCCTCAGGGAGAGGAGCAGAGTTTCACTTGCTGCATGGAAGCCACAAGGAACCATACTGCACACCCTGTGCACTCCGGTGGGCCTCAGGTGATCATGGAGGGGGCTCTGACTCTGGTCGGGTCAGGAGCCAGGGTGAAGAGAAGAGAGCAGACCTGTGGTCCTGGGGAGCCCTAGTTGATATATGACCCTTTTCGTGGAAAGGCCCTAGTGCACAGGTATGGACAGACAGCTGCCTGTCTGCTGCTGCTGCTTTTATCACCATTATTGTGTGTGTTCTTTCTCCAAGAAAAGAAATCAATAGCAGTTATGGGAGCCCAAGTGAGAAATCTGGGGAGTGGGTGGAATGGGAGGGGCCCTCATGGAATGTGGGGTCCCTCATGTCTCCCTCTGCATAGACTGTAGGGGACGACAACTTCTGTAACAGGAGCTGGAAGTCAGATTTCTGAGAGGGGTTGGGAACCATGTCTGCATCCCCACCCTTAGCCCTGCTCACAGCCAGGGACACCAGGGCCCTTGAGTGGTGAGCATGGCCTCTCCTTGCTCTGGGTGAGGGTTGGGCAGTGGGGCTCGGACTCCCTGCTCTGAGCTTGTCCTTCCCTGTCTCTCTTCTCAGGCTAAGCAGGGCTCTTCCAGGGGTGTTTCCATGTGGTAGGTGGTGGAGAGGTGGTGGCAAGGGCAGCTTCGGTATGCAGAGGGTGGACAGACAGCCTCAGGCTGGGGTCTCAAGAATTTCCTACACCTCATTTACAAGAAGGTTGCAACAAGCACGGCCTGAATTGCCTGGGGGAGTCCTTACTAGGAAAGGGGCAGGAAGGCCCTGGCAGCCTCAGCCAAGCAGCATTTGGGGAGGAGCTGTGATTCCAGGTGCAAGTGGGCCAAGAAGGACCAGGGAAGGCCAAATGCATCTTGGGAGCCTGGGCCAGGGGTGAGGGTGGAGGGCAAGGCCAGGCCTCTGAGAGCATGTAGTGCTCTGAGGTCAAGTACAGACCCCACTGGAACCTACTTTTTCTACACTGGGCCTATTGGTCCCCTGAGCTTTCTGATGTCCCTTCTGGTTAGGAGCTGCTGGCTCAGGGCCAGGGGAGGGATGAAGCTGAGCAGCAGGTGGGGTTGAGCATGGCCAACAAGCAGACAACAGCCTGGTACACAGGTGCTTATGCAGGTGGGGATCCAGACAGCTAGGGAGAGAAGATGCTATGTTTGTGACCACTGCCTGGCCTGGAGGAAGAGGTAACAGATACCTGTCTTTCAGGCATGCCCTGTGCTCTGTAGGTGGATGGGTCAGAGCTTGAGAGGAGGGAAAGCATTGAGTTTATGCTCCAAGGTATTGTGTTGGCCGTGGGGCACTTTCTTGTTCCTGTCTGGTAGTTGGTGGAAGCAAGCCCAGGTGACAATGCTGAGGGATCATGGTGGGGTGCGGGGAGGACCAGCAAAGGCTGAGGAAAGGGGCATGAGAGAGAAAACAGTGAGAGTGTTATGCTCCTTCAGAGAAAAACAAGGCTGAGTTTGGACAACTGAAGGAGAAGGCACACAAAGCACACAAAGCAATATTTGGCACCAGATGGGCTTCTATTGGTTTCTCTTTTCTCCCTGAGTTTGTTAGCCTTCAAGACCTGGGTTAACACCAGATGGCACCAACAGGCCATAATGGCAGCAAGCAGCATTTGACAACCTCAGGGCATCCCCACTGAGAGGCAACATATTCTGGAATATTCTAGACCATTCAGTTCTCAAAGATGACTCTAGCCCCAGCCCATGTCACAAAGAGCAGAAGAGTTGCTGTTGGGCCTAGCTGACTCACACAATGAGAGAGAATAAAACGTGGTTGTACCATTTGGAGATTTTTTTGTCATTTAGCAATAGGTAACAGCAATGTCTAATGTACTACTATTATTACGTTTTATTTATTGTCTGTCTTTCCTGTCAGATGGGAAGCATTAAGATAGTATGTATTTTGTCTGTTTCATTAAATGATTACCAGGCCTAACACAAACATTGGCCCAGAGGCATTCATGGAGTATACTTAGAGGAAGGAAGGAAGGGTTGGAGGGAGGGACGAAGGATGGATCGTTGTAGGCAGAATTCCTTAAAGTTGGCTTTGGGGCTGTAAAGAGGAAAGTTTGTGGACATTTGGCATGGGGAGTTTTTTATGATTTGTGTATTCATGTGTGCATGCACCTGCATGAGTTCCTTTGTGAGTTTAGTATGTACATATTGGTCTTGGTTGCCTGAACAAGGAACCAGGAATATGAAGAGTAACTCCTGCACTCATATTTCAAATACATGGGCAGTATAGACAGATAGCACTGCTGATAATTGAAATTATCAAGTCTGAGGAGAGAATGGGAAAAAAAAAAAAAAAACTGAAGAAAAGGGAAGAGACCCTAAGGGAGCACTAAGACACCATAAAGGGAACCAACATACACATTTTGGGAGTCCCAGACAGAAAAGAAAGAAAAAAGTAAGAGAGGTTTATTTGAAGAAATAATGGCTGAAAACTTACCTAAATTCATGAAAGAAATGAACATAAACATATTCCAATCAAAGCATGAGGTTGACAGAATGGTTAAAGAAAGATGAACTAACTATATGTTGTTTAAGAGATTCACTTTAGGGGTGCCTGGGTGGCTCAGTGGGTTAGAGCCCTTACCTTCGGCTCAGGTCATGATCCCAGGGTCCTGGGATTAAGCCCCACATCTGGCTCTCTGCTCAGCGGGGAGCCTGCTTCCTCCTCTCTCTCTGCCTGCTTCTCTGCCTGCTTGTGCCTGGGTGGCTCAGTGGGTTAAGCCTCTGTCTTTGGCTCAGGTCATGATCTCAGGGGTCCTGGGATTGAGCCCTGCATTGGGCTCTCTGCTCAGCAGGGAGCCTGCTTCCCCCTCTCTCTCTCTGCCTGCCTGCCTCTCTGCCTACCTGTGATCTGTCAAATAAATTAATAAAATCTTTTTTAAAAGAGAGAGAGAGATTCACTTTACAAAAAACACAAATAGTTTGAGAGTGAAAGGATGGAAAGAGGCATCCCATGCACATAGTAAACAAAAGAGAACTGGAGTATTTCTAATATTCTCAGTTAAAATAGACTATAAAATCAAAAAATTTAGAAGAGATAAAAAGAACAGTGGATATTAACAAAAGTTTCACTAGAGCAAGAAGATACAACAATTATAAACTTCTAACATTTAATAGCAAATCAATAAACTCTATGAAGCAAAACTTCATACACTGGAAGGCAGAAGTACAGAGACCCACAATGATAGTTGGAGAATTCAATATCCCATTCTCAAACTTGGATAGAGGAACCAGCAGAAGAAAAGTAAGGAAAGAGAGGGTTTGACCAACATAATAAATGAACTAGATCTGACACCCATATAGAGAACACCCATATAGAGAACCCACAAATAACAGAATACACATTCTTTTCCAGTGCACATGGGACCATTTCCAGGATGCACCATATGTTAGACCACAAATTAAGACTCAACAGAATTGAGATAAAAAAATGTATGCCAGGGCAAAATGGCTGAAGAGTAGGGGACCGCGTTTCATCTGGTCCCTTGAATTCAGCTGGAAAACTATCAAACCATTCTGAACACCCATGAATTCAGCCTAGGATGTAAGAAAAAAAAAATCTGGAACTCTACGAGTAGAAAAGCAATTGCTTTTTGCAAGGTAAGAGGTGTGGAGATATGAATCTGAGAAGGGATATCTGAAGATAAACAGAGGGGGGAGGGATCCTCCATCAGCCAGCCCCGGAAAGTGATATACCCCAGAGGGCAAAATGGGAACCCTTAGAAATCTGCTCCAATGAGAGACATCCCTGTCTGAAAGGGGCTCAGGGGATGAAAAGGGCGTAATTCTAGTGGCTGTGTGGTCTCAAGTTCCCAGGAGTCACAGAACTAACAGGGGTTCCTAAGCCATTAGAGTGCCCCAACAGTGAAGAAGTGAAATGTTTATAGTCAGTGAGCCAGGAGGGGACTCTCAGCTTGGGTCGCCATAAATCGGGAGCCAGGCCTGATCGGGTGACCGCTCTCCACCTGCACACCCAGAAAAGGACTGAAACACGTGGACCATCTGCCATGCCCCAAGAGGGGTGGAAAAGGGGCCCCTATAACTGTGCAACAGCTCACAGGGTGGCAACCCCATAAAGGACAGCAGGGCAAACCCAGCTGTCCCTGGGGAGCATTGAAGCAGGTAAGCCCTAGAACCCCCAATCGCTCTCAGCCCCGGGGCACTACAAAAGGCAGTAACATGGGACCCTCAGACTCCCCTGGGGAGGACTGCTGTGGGCATGCACCACAGGAGTCTGCAGATTTTGGCCCACACAAAGGTGAAGACTATTTGTCCCAGAAAGTTTACTGAAGAGATGGGACAGCGATCTTTCTGTTTTAGGGCTGGAGACTGGGACCCAGCCATTTTTATTCTGATCCTCTAAAGAGGCATGGAGAGCCTTCCAGGGAACAAAAGCCACACATAGGACCAGCTTACACTGAGGCCCAGGGCCCTGGCAAGGAGTGGTGCAACACCGCCCAGGCAAAGACACCTGAGAAGCAGCACAGCAGGTCCCTTCCCTAGAAGACCAACTGGAAGAACAGGTGCATAGATGGTTTACAGATCTACAGGACTGTAAAACTGCAGCACTAGGGGGAAATAATATACAGAACTCAAGGTTTTTTCTTACAATTCCTTTATCTTTCAGTCTAAAATTTTCCATTTCTTTTTTTTTCTCTTTTCCCATTTGAACTAGTTTCTTATTTTAACTACTCTTTGTTTTTAAGTCACATTTTAGCTTTTATTTTTTACATCTACCCTTTATAGATATAAGCCTCATTTTTGGTCTTTTTTTTACTCAATTCAATTTTATTTTTATATATATAGGTTTTGTTTTCTTTGTAATTTTGGGACTTAGTGTCTTCTAAGACCAAAATTCACTCAGGAACAAGTGGATCACCTTGCTTTGTCCACCTTATGAGATTATATTCTCTTCCCCCACTCTTTTTTGTTTTGGTTTGGTTTTGTTTGCTTTTCTATTCTTGTTTCTGACCTCTTTGGATTTGTCTAGTGTGCATTGTGCTTGGGTTGTGGTTGATAGTTTTGCTTCTGCTCACTTGCTCACCCATTCTTCTCTGGGCAAAATGACTAGGAGGAATTCACAATGAAAGAAAAAGCAAGAGTAATGTTTTCTGCCACAGATCTAATTGAGATGGGTATAAGTAAAATGTCAGAGATGGAATTCAGGATAGCAATTATAAAGTTAATAGCTGGGCTTGAAGAAAGAATAAAAGACAGTAGAGGATCTCGCAGGGCAGAAATGAGGACTAATCAGGCCAACTTAAAAATGCTGTAACTGAGGTGGTTCGGTGGGTTAAGCCTCTGCCTTTGGCTCAAGTCATGATCTCAGGGTCCTGGGATCAAGCCCCACATCTGGCTCTCTGCTGAGCAGAGAGCCTGCCTCCCCCTCCCTCTCTCTGCCTACCTGTGATCTCTGTCTGTCAAATAAATAAATAAAATATTTTTTTAAATGCTGTAACTGAAATGCAGTCTAAATTGGATGTTCTAAGGGTGCTGAGGTGGCTCATTGGTTAAATGTCTGCCTTCAGCTCAGGTCATGATCTCAGGGTCCTGGGATCAAGCCCTGCATCAGGCTCCCTGCTCAGTAGAGAGCCTGCTTCTCCCTCTTCCTCTGTTCCTCCCTCTGCTCCTGCTCATTCTCTCTCAAACAAATAAATTATTTTTTTAAAAATTAGAAGCTCTAACAGCTATGGTGAATGAGACAGAAGAGAGAGTAAGTGATCTAAAAGACAGGCTGGGGCGCCTGGGTGGCTCAGTGGGTTAAAGCCTCTGCTTTCGGCTCAGGTCATGATCTCAGGGTCCTGGGATCGAGCCCCACATCGGGCTCTCTGCTCAGCGGGGAGCCTGCTTCCTCCTCTCTCTCTCTGCCTACTTGTAATCTCTGTCTGTCAAATAAATAAATAAAATCTTTAAAAAAAATAAATAAATAAAATAAAAAAAAATAAAAGACAGGCTGATGGAAAGGAAGGAAGTTGAGGAAAAAAGAGAAAAACATCTAATAACCCATGAAGAAAGGCTTCGAGAAACTGATGCCATGAAACATGCCAATGTCAGAGTTACTGGGGTACTAGAAAATGAAGAGAGAAAGAGATGGCCAGAAGGTATATTTGAGCAAGTCATAAATGAGAACCTCTCTAATCTGGGAAAGGAAACAAGCATTTATGTCCAAGAAGCAGAGAGGACCCCTCCCAAAATCAATAAAAATATATCAACATCCCAACATATAACAGTGAAGCTTGCAAATTTCAGAGACAAAGAGAAAATCCTGAGAGCAGCTCAACAAGAGGCTCCTTACCTACAGAGGCAGGAACATACACTAACATCAGACCTATCCGCAGAAACCTGGCAGCCCAGAAAGGGCTGGCATGATATATTCAGGGTACTAAATGAGAAGAACATTTAGTCAAGAGTTCTTTACCAAGCAAGGCTATCATTGATAATGGAAGGAGAGATAAAGAGTTTCCAGGAGAGACAGAAACTGAAAGAATATGTGACCTCCAAGCCAGCCCTGCAAAAATATTAACGGGATCCTTGTAAGTGAAGAGAAAGCCCAAGAGTAACATAGACTGAAAAGAAACAGAAACAATCTACAGGAACAGGGACTTTTTAGATAATATAACACTAAATTCATATATTTCAATAGTTACTCTGAATGTAAATGGACTAAATGCTCCAATCAAAGGACACAGGTTATCAGATTGGTTAAAAAAACAAGATCCTCTCTGCTCAGCGGGGAGCCTGCTTCCTCCTCTCTCTGCCTGCCTCTCTGCCTGCTTGTGATCTCTGTCAAATAAATAAATAAAATCTTAAAAAAAAAAAAAAAAACAAGATCCATCCATATGCTGTCTACAAGAGACTCATTTAGACCTAAAGACACCTCCAAACTGAAACTGAGGGGTGGAGAACAGTTTACCACATTAATGGAATGCAAAAGAAAGCCAAGGTAGCAATCCTTGCATCAGACAAATTGCATTTTTTTAAATTTATTTATTTGTCAGAGAGAGAGGGAGAGAGAGCGAGCGAGCACAGGCAGACAGAGTGGCAGGCAGAGGCAGAGGGAGAAGCAGGCTCCCCGCTGAGCAAGGAGCCCAATGTGGGACTCCATCCCAGGACGCCGGGATCATGACCTGAGCCGAAGGCAGCCGCTTAACCAACTGAGCCACCCAGGCGTCCCAGACAAATTGCATTTTAAACTAAAGACTGTAGTAAAAGAGGAATAGCAGCATTATATCACATTTAAAGGGTCTATCCAACAGAAGATCTAAAAAATGTAAATATTTATGCTCTCAACATAGGAGCAGCCAGTTATATAAACCAATTAATAACCAAAGTAAACACATTGATAAGAATACAATAATAGTAGGGGACTTCAACACACCCACTTACAGCAAAGGACAGATCATCTAAGCAGAAGATGAACAAAGAAACAAGGGCTTTGAATGACACAATGGACCAGATGGACCTTACAGTATATACAGAACATTCCATCCTAAAACAACAAAACACTGATTCTTCTCAAGTGCACATGGAAACTTTCCAGAAGAGATCACATACTGGTTCACAAACTGGGTCTCAGCCAATACCAAAAGATTGGGATTATTCTCTGCATGTCTTCAGATGCTTTGAAACTGGAACTCAATCACAAGAAGAAATTTGGAAAGAACGCAAACTTGCTACTGAAGAATGAATGGGTCAACCAAGAAATTAAAGAGGAATTTTTAAAACTCATGGAAACTAATGAGAATGAAAGCACACTGGATCATAACCTTTGGGATACAGCAAAGGTGATCCTAAGAGGGAAGTACATTGCAATACAAGCCTTCCTCAAAAAATTAGAAAAATCTCAAATTCACAAGCTAACCTTAAACCTAAAGAAGCTGGAGAAATAACAACAAATAAAGCCTAAACCAAGCAGGAGAAGAGAAATAATAAAGACTAGAGCAGAAATCAATGAAATAGAGCCCAGGAGAACAGTAGAACAAATCAATGAAACTAGAAGCTGGTTCTTTGAAAGAATTAATAAGATTGATGAACCCCTGGCCAGATTATCAAAAAGAAAAGAGAAAGGCCCAAATTAGTAAAATCGCTAAGGAAAGAGGAGAGATCACAACCAACACCAAAGAAATACAAGCAATTATAAGAACATATTATGAGGGGCGCCTGGCTGGCTCAGTGGGTTGGGGCCTCTGCCTTTGGCTCGGGTCATGGTCCCAGGGTCTTGGGATTGAGCCCCGCATCAGGCTCTCTGCTCAGCGAGGAGCCTGCTTCCTCCTCTCCCTCTGCCTGCCTCTCTGCCTGCTTGTGATTTCTGTCTGTCAAATAAATAAAATCTTTAAAAAAAAAAAAAAAGAACATATTATGAGCAACTATACGCCAGCAAATTTGACAATCTGGAAGAAATGGATGCATTCCTAGAGAAGTATACTACCAAAACTGAACCAGGAAGAAAGAGAAAACTTCAACAGATCATAACCAGTAAGGAAATTGAAGCAGTAATCAAATATCTCCCAACAAACAAGAGCCCAGGGCCAGACGGCTTCCCAGGAGAATTCTACCAAACATTTAAAGAATTAATACTTATTCTCCTGAAACTGTTCCAAAAAATAGAAATGGAAGGGAAACTTCCAAACTCGTTCTATGAGGCTGGAATTACCTTGACCCCAAAACCAGACAAAGACCCCATCAAAAAGGAGAATTACAGATCAATATCCCTGATAAACATGGATGCCAAAATACTCACCAAGATACTAGCCAATAGAATCCAACAGAACATTAAAAGGATTATCCACCAGGACCAAGTGGAATTTATTCTTGGGCTGCAAGGAATTTATTCCTGGGCTGCAAGGGTAGTTCAATATCTGTAAATCAATCAGTATGATAGGTCACATTAATAAAAGAAAAGACAAGCACCATATGATCCTCTCAATGATACAGAAAAAGCATTTGACAAAATACAGCATCCTGTCTTAATTAAAACTCTTCAAAGTGTAGGGGTAGAGGGAACGTACCTCAACATCATAAAAGCCATCTATGAAAACCTTACAGTGAATATCATTTTCAGTGGGGATGAGTGCTTTTCCTCAAGGTTAGGAAAATTACAGGGATGCCAGCTCTCACCACTATTGTTCAACATCATACTAGAAGTCCCAGCCTCAGCAACCCAACAACAAGAAGAAATAAAGGCATTCAAATTGGCAAAGAAGAAGTCAAACTCTCACTCTTCACACATGAACACATGACAGGATACTTTATGTGGAAAACCCAAAACCCACCCCAAAATTGCTAAAACTCATACAGCAATTCAGCAACATGGCAGAATACAAAATCAATGCACAGAAATCAGTTGGAGAGGCACCTGGGTGGCTCAGTGGGTTAAAGCCTCTGCCTTCAGCTCAGGTCATGATCCCAGGGTCCTGGGATTGAGCCCCGCATCAGACTCTCTGCTCAGCAGGAAGCCTGCTTCTTTTCCTCTCTCTCTGTCTGCCTCTCTGCCCACTTGTGATCTCTGTCAAATAAATAAATAAAATCTTTAAAAAAAAAAAGAAAAGAAAAAAATCAGTTGCATTTCTACACACTAACAATGTGAATGAAGAAAGAAATTAAGGAATTGATCCCATTTACAACTACACCAAAAACCATAAGATACCTAGGAATAAACCTAACCAAAAAAGTAAAAGACCCGTACTCCAGAAACTACAGAATAAATATAAAAGAAATTGAGGAAGACACAAAGAGATGAAAAAGCTTCCATGCTTATGAATTGGAAGAATAAACATTGTGAAAATGTCTGTGCTGTCCAGAACAATCTACACATTCAGTGCAGTCCCTATCAAAATGCCATCAACATTTTTCACATAGCTGGAAAAAACAATCTTAAAATTTGTACAGAATCAGGAAAAAAAAAGCCTGAATAACCAAAAGAATGTTGAAAAAGAAAACCAAAGCTGGGGATATCACAATGCCTGACTTCAAGCTATATTAGAAAGCTGTGATCATCAAGATAACATGGTATTGGCACAAAAACAGACACATAGATCAATGAAACAGAATAGAGACCCCAGAAATGAACCGTCAAGTCTATGGTCAACTAATCTCCAACAAAGCAGGAAAGACTATCCAATGAAAAAAGGACAGTCTTGGGACCCCTGGGTGGCTCAGTTGGTTGGACGACTGCCTTCGGCTCAGGTCATGATCCCGGAGTCCCGGGATCGAGTCCCGCATCGAGCTCCCAGCTCCATGGGGAGTCTGCTTCTTCCTCTGACTTTCTCCTCGCTCATGCTCTCTCTCACTGCCTCTCTCTCAAATAAATAAATAGAATCTTTAAAAAAAAAAAAGGACAGTCTCTTCAACAAATGTTGTTGGAAAAATTGGACACTCACATGCAAAAGATTGAAAATGGACCATTCTCTTACACCATACACAAAGATAAACTCAAAATGGATGACAGTCCTAAATGTGAGACAGGAGTCCATCAAAATCCTAGAGGAGAACACAGACAGTAACCTCTTTGACCTTGGCCACAGCAACTTCTTCCAAGACATGTCCCTAAAGGCAAGGGAAACAAAAGCAAAAATGAACTTTTGGGACTTCATGAAGATTAAAAGCTTCTGCACAGCAAAGGAAATCATCAACAAAACTAAAAGGCAGCCTATGGAGTGGGAGAAGATATTTGCAGTCAATGTCAGATAAAAGGCTAGAATCTAAGATCTATAAAGAACTTATCAAACTCAAGACCCAAAATAAAAAAAATAAATAATAACAATCCAATCAAGAAATGGGCAGAATACATGAACAGACATTTCTCCAAAGAAGACATCCAAATGGCCAACAGATAGATGAAAAAATGCTCCCCATCCCTTGTCACTGGGGAAATACAATGAAAACCACAATGAGATACTACCTCACATCAGAATGGCTGAAATTAACAAGTCAGGAAACAACAAATGTTGGCGAGGATGTGGAGAAAGGGGAACCCTCTTACACCGTTCATGGGAATGCAAGCTAGTACAGGCCACTCTGGAAAACAGTATGGATGTTCCTCAAGAAGTTAAAAATAGAGGGGGACCTAGGTGGTTCAATGGGTTGAGCCTCTGCCTTCGATCGGGTCATGATCTCGGGGTCCTGGGATTGTGCCCCACATTGGGCTCTCTGCTAGGCAGGGAGCCTGCTTCCCCCTCTCTCTGCCTGCCTCTCTGCCTACTTGTGATCTCTCCCTCTCTCTCTCTCTCTGTGTCAAATAAATAAATAAAAACTTTAAAAAATAAAATAGATCTACCCTATGACCGAACAATTGCATTACCAGGTATTTACCCCCCAAAATACAGATGTAGTGAAAAGAAGGGGCACCTGAACCCCAATATTCATAGCAGCAATGTCCACAATAGCCAACCTGTGGAAGGAACTGAGATGCCCTTCAACAGATGAATGGATAAAGAAGATGTGGTATATACATACAATGGAATATTACTCAGCCATCAGAAAGGATGAATACCTACCATTACATGGACATGGATGGAACTAGAGGGGATCATGCTAAGTGAAATAAGTCAGTCAGAGAAAGACAATTATCATATGGTTTCACTCATATATGGAACATAAGGAATAGCAGAGAAGACCACAGGGGAAGGAGGGAAAACTGAATGGGAAGAAGTCAGAGAGGGAGACAAGCCATGAAAGACTCCGGACTCAGGGAAACAAACTGAGGGTTACAGAAGGCAGGGTGTTGGGGGAATGGGTTAGTTAGTGATGGATATTAAGCACTTGTTGTGATGAGCACTGGGTGTTATATGAAACTAATGAATCACTGAACACTACATCAAAAACTAATGACAACTATATGGTGGGTAACTAAACATAATAAAAAAATTTATTTCCTTTATATGCCATGGTTAATACAATTCTAAACGAATTAATGAATTTATAAAGCTGTTTTATTCTTACTATGGAAAATATCGATAGATAAAATCCACAGATACAGGATTATCCTTGGGATCTTCAATAATCTGTGAGACTGTATAGATATCCTGTGAACAGAAAGTTTGAGAATCACTGACTCACACAGTTCAGGGAGACAGTGTGACAGAGAGTGCTCTGTGCCATAGATGTGGGGTCCGCACAAGTCCCAGGTCCCTTGGGCTGCCTTTCAGGGTAGGAGGCAGTGGGGCGGTGTCTGGGGCCAAGAAGCCCAGTAATGCGGAGCCCTCATCTCCCAGGGTTTCACTTCCTCTCAAAGCCTGTCTTGGGTCCTTCTGCCGGATTACTCGTGACACACCCCCAGTTCGCATTCCCATCGGGTGTCAGGTTTCTGGAGTGGCCAATCACCGGCACTGCAGTTCCGGGTTCTAAAGTCTCCGCCGAGCCCAGCTGCGACTGAACAGTTTACCCAGACCGGGAAGATGCAGGTCGTGATGCCCCGAACCCTCCTCCTGCTGCTGTGGGGGGCCCTGGCCGTGACCGAGACCTGGGCGGGTGAGTGCGGGGCGGGAGCGAGGGGACCACCCGGCGGGGACGCGGGACCCCGGGGAAGGCGCCTCTCCGCCGCCCCCGCCCCCCAGCCGCCCCCAGCCCCGCCCCGGCCTGTGCTCCCCCGTCCCTCCCCGCCTCCGCCCTGCCCTCCCCCACTCGATGCCCCCTCCCCCTGCCCGCCCGGCCGCCTCCACCTGGGCCCCGGACCCCGCGCCGGGAGGAGGGTCGGGCGGGGTCTCAGCCCCTCCGCGCCCGCAGGCTCCCACTCCCTGAGGTATTTCGACACCGCAGTGTCCCGGCCCGGCCGCGGGGAGCCCCGCTTCATCGCCGTCGGCTACGTGGACGACACGCAGTTCGTGCGGTTCGACAGCGACTCTGCCAGTCGGAGGATGGAGCCGCGGGCGCCGTGGGTGGAGCAGGAGGGGCCGGAGTATTGGGACCGGGAGACGCGGATCTGCAAGGACGAAACACAGACTTACCGAGTGAACCTGCGGACCGCACTCGGCTACTACAACCAGAGCGAGGCCGGGGAGCAGCAGGGCCGGGTCCAGGTCACGACCCCCATCCCCACCCACGTTCACGGGTCCAAGCGTCACCGGGAATTGAGAGAACCCTCGCGGGACCTCTGGCCCTCCCCGAGCCAGCCGGAACGTTTAGGCGGTTTTACTTGTGTTTGGACTTAACCCCCTGCCTGTTGGGGCGGGGAGGGTCTCACACCTACCAGCTCATGTGTGGCTGTGACGTGGGGCAGGAGGGGCGCCTCCTCCGAGGGTACAGTCAGTTCTCCTACGACGGATTACATCGCCCTGAACCAGGACCTGCGCTCCTGGCCCGCAGCGGACACTACGGGGCAGAACACCAGCTGCAAGTGGGAGGCGGCCGGTGACGCGGAGCGCTATAGGAACTACATGGAGGGCAGGTGCGTGGAATGGCTCCGCAGGTACCTGGAGAACCCAAAGGAGACCCTGCAGTGAGCAGGTACGTGGGGCCACGGGGGCCTCCCTGATCTCCCCTCCTCTGGGGCTGGCTTCCCACCAGGAAGGGAAAATGGACTCAGTGGCCGAATACCGCCCTCCCACAGGTGAGGAGAGGGAGGTCCGCCTGGGTGTTCAGGTTCCTACTGGAGAGTGACTCACCCAGAGGGCAGCTTTTCTCTAAAGGACAATGGAGGAGTCCAGTCTCTCCCAGGAGGTAGATGGAGACCATCCCTGAAATAACCCATCAGCCGTTCCCTTTGACCCTGGCAGCTACCTTGGAAACCATGACTTCCCCTTCTCAAGGCCTTTTTCTCCAATGATAGCATCTTTAGGGTTTGGACTCTGGGTTTCCTGACTCATTCACCCTGCACTGTAGTCAGGACCACTAGTGTGGTCTCCCTCTTATATCTCCTACCCTGGGTTCTCTCCCTGATTCTAGAATTCCTAGATTAGGAGATCCCAAAGGTTAGGTTGATGACTGGGCTTTGTGCTTCTTCAATCCAAAACAGCGGCCCTGGTCACATGAATGCCCTTTCAGTGGCGCATAAAGGTAAGCCCAAGTGTGGTGGATTTTCTGATTCTCTTCCTCAGAACCCCCAACACACATGTGACCCACCACCCCATCTCTGACTGTGATGTCACCCTGAGGTGCTGGGCCCTGGGCTTCTACCCTGCGGAGATCACCCTGATCTGACAGCAGTGAGGGGGAGGACCTGACTCAGGAAACAGAGCTTGTGGAGACCAGGTCAGCAGGAGATGGAACTTTCCAGGAAGTGGGCGGTTGTGGTGGTGCCTTATGGAGCAGAACAGAGATACACATGCCATGTGCAGCATGAGGGGCTGCCCAAGCCTGTCACCTTGAGATGGGGTAAGAGGGTTTGGGGTCGAGCCTCTTCTCATGGAAAGCAGGAGGCCTTCTGGAGAATTTCAGCAGGGTCAGGACTCAAACCAGAGGTCTGGACCCCTCACCCTCCCTTCCCTTTCCAGAGCCACCTCCTCCCACCATCCCCATCATGTGGATCATTGCTGGCCTGGCTCTCCTGGTGGTCACTGTGGCATTTGGAGCTGTGATCTGGAGGAAGAAGTGCTCAGGTACGGAATGGAGTGGGGGGGGATCTGAGGTTTCTTGTCCCACTGGGGGTTTCCTAGGCAACAGACTGTCCTGCCTTGTTACTGGGAAGTACCATCCTTGCACATGTACTTGCCCACTCTGGAGCTGATCACTAACACTGACCCTGTGGCAAACACTTGTGACAATGAAGGACACATATTCATTTTGGCAGTTCTGGTGATGGGGACCTGATTCCCAGCAGTCACAGGATAGAGAGGAAGGATCCTGCTGAGAACAGACCTCCAGCAAGTCAGGTGACCCAGTGACCCCACATCTCATTCTTCATGTTTCCTGATCCTGTCCTGGGTCTTAAGGCACAATTCTGGAAACTTCATTTTCAACCAGCACTAGGAGTTTCCTCTAGGATCTCATGGCCTCACCCTGTCCTCGGCCTCTAACATGATATTTTCTTCCCACCAGAGGAAAAGTACCAGGCTACTCTCATGCTGCACGTAAGTATGGAGGGATGATCCCTGAGACCCTGGGATAGTGTAGACAGGACCCCGTGGGGAGCTCACTCACACACCCCATAGCTCCTCCTTTAGTCTCCTCTCCTGTGGGCTCTGACCATGTCCTGTTTGTTCTCCCCTGGGTAATGACAGTGCCCAGGGCTCTGATGTGTCTCCTGCAGCTCCTCAAGGTAGACCCCAGAGGGCCTCAAGTGGGGAGGAGTTGGAGCACTAGAGATACTTCAAGCATGCAGAGGTTATTAAGAATGCCAGCACTTGGGGCTCCTGGGTGGCTCAGTGGGTTAAAGCCTCTGCTTTCAGCTCAGGTCACGATCCCAGGGTCCTGGGATCGAGCCCCACATCGGGCTCTCTGCTCCGCGGAGAGCCTGCTTCCTCCTCTCTCTCCCTGCCTGCCTTTCTTGCCTACTTGTAATCTCTGTCTGTCAAATAAGTAAATGAAATCTTTAAAAAAAAAAAAAAAGAATGCCAGCACTTACATGACCTCAATTTGTTCGTGATTATTTTTTTTTCCACAGTGTGAGACCCAATGCCTGTGAAGGACTGAGCGTTGCAATATGTATTCACACTCCTACTTGGTGACATCAACAGCCCCTGATTTCTCTTTGTGCAAAGGGTGTCTGAGTGTGTATCCCTCCCCTAATGCTTTAGGGGAGGAGGTGGGGAGACTGGCCCACCCTGCCTACTTCAACCCCTCCCTATTCTGATTTGCATTCTCTTCTCTGATATGCTTTCCTGTTCCAGCAGAGGCAGGGCTGGACCATCTCCATCCCTGTCTTTATTTCCTGTTGGGCTGAATGCTAATGACTTATTTCCCTATTGAAATTGACAGTCCACGTTGAACACTACATCAGAAACTAATGACGTATTAGTTCAATTAGCTAGTTGAACATGATGAAAGAAAGAAAGAAAGAGAAAGAAAGAAAGAAAGAAAGATAGATAGAAAGAAAGAAAGAAAGAAAGAAAGAAAAGGGAGGGAAGGAAGGAAGGAAGGAAGGAAGGAAGGAAGGAAGGGGGAAAAAATGAAAATCCAGGGGTGCCTGGGTGGCTCAGTCGGTTAAGCATTGGCATTTGGCTCAGATCTTGATCTCAGTGTCCTGAGATCCAGCCCAATACCAGGTTCCTTGCTCAGCAGGGAGTCTGCCTGTCCTTCTTTCTCTGCCCCTCCCCCTCATTCGTGCTCTCTCTCTCACTCTCTCAAATAAATAAATAAAATCTTAAAAAAAAATAAAAATAAAAATAAATAGGGCGCCTGGGTGGCTCAGTGGGTTAAGCCTCTGCTTTTGGCTCAGGTCTTGATCTCAGGGTCCTAGGATTGAGTCCCACATTGGGCTCTCTGCTTGGCAGGGAGCCTGCTTCCTCCTCTCTCTCTCTCTCTCTCTGCCTGCCTCTCTGCCTACTTGTGATCTCTCTCTCTCTGTCAAATAAATAAATAAGCAATAAAAATCATTCCAATTTAGACACTGTGCAACTCCATCTCTGGTCCATGAACAGCTGATAATCAGACTGTTTTTAGCAGATCCAATGATGTAATATTCATGCTCAGTTTTGCTTGGCAATGACCAGTCTCAGACAGGAGAAGGTAGAGCTTTCTGGCTTACACTCACTTTCAACTTCTGTGTGTACTTTCTGTGGGCTGAGTAACAGTTCACAGACCAGGGCTGGCTAACTGTAGACACAAATCACCATTGATTTAGGTGACTTACACTCTAGCACCTACTCTGGTGCCAGATAAACAGCAGAAATGAAAACAGTTCATTGGGATGCCGTCTCCAATAACATGGTAGACTTAAGTTTTAAGGCTGACTTTCCCCCTAAAAACAAGTAAGAATGATAGATAAAATAGGACAAATATCCAAGAATGTAGTAGAACAAGCAGGAGAATAATCATTTAGGCCAAAATATGAATATAGGCAATAAATCAGGGAGAAATATTGTTCTGATCCTTTGGGCATTTTTTCAAATCTAGAAAACCTTAGCTTGGCTTCTCAAGTTCATGAGCTTAGGAGACAGGAAATGATGCCCAGAGCTTGTTCATGTGAGGAGCATGAAAGACATCCCCTCCCTGAAAATCTGGGAAACAGGTTCATATCCTCAGAAAAGGGCAAAACATCAAAATCTTCTGTGTCTTAGTACAAGAAAGGGAGTAAAAAGTACAAGAGTACTCTAAGGAAATTTGCCTTTGAAACAGCAAAAAGCAAACAACAATTTCAAAGAATTTGTAATCATGGACTACTACTGCGATTTGTAGTCCAAATTTGCTTTATCATTGGCCAAAATCATGTCATTAGTTTAGTTTATAATTCCCGTGGATTGGTGATGACCCAGAAATTGCAAGAAAACAAATTGGGTCGCCTAGGTAGCTCAGTCAGTTAGGCATCTGCCTTCAGCTCAGGTCGTGATCCTGAGGTCCTGGGATCCCGCCCTTCATGAGCTCCTTGCTCAGCAGGGAGACTGCTTCCCCCTCTGCCTGCTGCTCCCCCCTGCTTGTGCTCTCTCTCTCTCTCTGACAAATAAATAAAATCTTTTTTTTTTTTTTAAAGAAAAGAAACAACTTCAGGGCAAACAACTGGCTCAGATGGCAGAGCAGGCAACTATTGATCTTGGAGTCATGAGTTTAAGCACCCCATTGGACATCTAGCTTACTTTAAAAAAATGAAATAAAATATTAAATTTTAAAAATTATTTTTTTAAAAAGACAAATTTCTCTAGAAAATCTATATTTAACTTATGTGTCAAAAAATTTACATTAACAGGGTGCCTGGGTGGCTCAGTGGGTTAAGCCTCTGCCTTCAGTTCAGGTCATGATCTCAGGGTCCTGGGATGGAGCCCTTCATCAGGCTCTCTGCTCAGCAGGGAGTCTGCTTCTCCCTCTCTCTGCCTGCCTCTCTGCCTACTTGTGATCTCTGTCTGTCAAATAAAATCTTAAAAAAAAATGCATGTGGGTTCACTTCTCTCTACATCATCCCCAACACTTGTTATCTCTTATCCTTTTTTTTTTTTAAGCAAACTCTATACCCAACATGGGGCTCAAACTTACAGCCCCAAGATCAAGAGTGGCATGGTCTACTGACTGAGCCAGTCAGGCGCCCTCTTGTCTTTTTGGTACTGGCTATTCAGACTGGTATGAGGTAACATACCTTTTTTGATTTGCATTTCGATGGGTAAGGAAACGTTGACACAAATGGTAAGTGCAACGTGCATGCATGCTTGATGGACAGATACGTCGACCACCAGCTCTGACCAAGAGTCCCAAAACTTCATAGAAGAGATAACGTGTGAGCTGCATTTGAGGCATGAATAGAAACCCAAAAGACACTCAGCACAAGTGAATGCAGCTCAGAATCCAGGACGTGAGTGTCTTTGCCTGAACCAGGTCTGCATTCAGATGAAGCCGACTGAGGTGCCAGGTGCTTCCGGGTTAAGAAAGTATCCTGAATTCTGACTATTCAGAAGTCATAGCTACTACATGTTGAAACGTGAGAGCCTGATTTTTTCTGAAAAGCAAAATCCTGCTAAAGGACATGTTAAAAAGCAGAGTGCTGGGCCCTGACCCCTGGACTTTCTCATTCTGTAGGGCTTGAAATCTGCATTTCTCACAAGTTCCCAGCTTGGGAGCTTCCCAGTTTTCCCCAAGTCCACACTTTGAGAACCGTAGTCCTAAGCCTGTCTGGTTTGGTTTCTAGTATCAGAAGAGGTCTGGAAAAGGACTGAGGCAGAGGTGTAGGATAAACTAAACCATACCTGCCCCCCCCTCCCAAACCCTACTCCCACCGCAGATATCCAGTGTGGATTGCCTTGGGTTCCAGGAAGGGCAGGCACCCAGGTCATACCCAGATCCAGAGGTCTAAGAGGGTCATTCAGAAGCAGTGTTTTACACACAGCACCTGGGGCTTCCTGGGACTCTACAGACAGGCTCCTGCCCCTCAGACCCTTCCCAGACCCTCACAACATTGACCTCCAGGCCATGCTCTAACACTGAGCATACTTTCTGATCCAAAGATAGGGTAACGTAGCTTGAAATTTTTTTTTCTTTTTCATAGCCTCACAATTATAAGCCAGCTAACAACGGTAAAAGAAAGGGCTAACAATGATGGTCTTGATATTTTGGCAAAGGGCTTCAATAAGATGTCCTAGACTAAAACCACTGAAGTGATTTATTTTTGAATCACTGGGACTTTGAACCCACATGGACACTAGAGGGCGTCCTGAGATTTATAAAGCTACAAGGGTTGTGTCTCACTACCGGAAAAGTCTTGGGAGATTGGGCTTTCCTGCTTAAACCAAGATTTGGTCGACTTCCTTGACCAAACAAATTGCATTTATTGAGTAATCATGCCATTATTTTACCCTTTAATGAATGAAAGAAATTTTTTTTAGATAATGTCTAAATTTTAATTTAATTTTTTTATTATTAACATATAATGTATTGGGGCACCTGGGTGGCTCAGTAGGTTAAGCCTCTGCCTTCGGCTCAGGTCATGATCTCAGGGTCCTGGGATTGAACCCCACATCAGGCTCTCTGCTCAGCAGGGAGCCTGCTTCCCCGCCCCCTCCCCGGCCCTGCCTGCCTCTCTGCCTACTTGTGATCTCTATCCATCAAATAAATAAATAAAATCTTTAAAAAAAAAAAAAAAAAAACCATATAATGTATTATTGGTTTCAGGGGCACGATCTGTGATTCATCAGTCTTACAAAATATGCAGCACTCACATGCTGCCCTCCCCAATGTCCATCACCCAGCCACTCCATTCCTCCCACCCCCCTCCACTCCAGCAACCCTCAGTTTGTTTCCTGATAGTAAGAGTCTCTTTATGGTTTGTCTCCCTCTCTGGCTTCACCTTGTTTCATTTTTTTCCTCTTTTCCCCTATAATCCTCTGCCTTGTTTCTCAAATACCATATATCAGTGAGATCATGTGATAATTGTCTTTCTCTGATTGACTTATTTCACTTAGCATGATATCCTCTAGTTCCATCCCCGTCATTGCAAATGGCAAGGTTTCAATTTTTAGTGGCTGCATAGCAGTCCATTGTGTATATATGCCACTTTTTCTTTATCCATTCATCTGTTGATGGACATCTGGGCTCTTTCCATAGTTTGGCTATTGTGGACATTGCTGCTGTAAACATTGGGGTGCACGTGCCCCTTTGTATCACTACATTTTCATTTTTGGGGTAGATACCCAGCCGTGTAATTGCTGTGGTGGTAGGGTAGCTCTATTTTCAACTTTTTTGAGGAACCTCCATTCTGTTTTCCAGAGTGGCTACACCAGCTTGCATTCCCACCAACAGTATAGGAGGTTTCCCTTTCTCAGCATCTTTGCCAACATCTGTCGCTTCTTGACTTGTTAATTTCAGCCATTCTCACTGGTGTGAGGTGTTATCTCATTGTGGTTTTGATTTGTATTTCCCTGATGCCAAGTTATGGCCCTTTTTCACATGTTTGTTGGCCATTTGGATGTCTTCTTTGCAGCAATGTCTGTTCATGTCTTCCGCCCATTTCTTGATTAGATTGTTTGTTCCTTGAATGTTGAAATTCATAAATTCTTTTTTTTTTAAGATTTTTATTTATTTATTTGACAGAGAGAGATCACAAGTAGGCAGAGAGGCAGGCAGAAAGAGAGAAGAGGAAGCAGGCTCCCTGCCAAGCAGAGAGCCTGATGCAGGACTCAACCCCAGGACCCTGAGATCATGACCTGAGCCAAAGGCAGAGGCTTAACCCACTGAGCCACCCAGGGGCCCAAATTTCATAAATTCTTGATGGATTTTTGGATGCTAGCCCTTTATCTGACACGTCATATGCAAGTATCCTCTCCCATTCTGTCAGACTTTGAACCCATATGGACACTAGAGGACATCCTGAGATTTATAAAGCAACAAGGGATTGTGCCTAACCACCAAAAAAGTCTTAGAGATTGGGCTTTCCTTCTTAAACCAAGATTTGGTCAACTTCTTTAACCAAATTACATTTATCGAGTAATTATGCCCTTATTTTACCTTAAAGAATGAAAGACAAATATATAAAGAAAGATAAAGCATTTAAAAAGAAAATAACAAGGGGGTGCCTGGGTGGCTCAGTGGGTTAAAGCCTCTGCCTTTGGCTCAGGTCATGATCCCACGGTCCTGGGATCAAGTCCCGCATGCATGGGGCTCTCTACTCAGCAGGGAGCCTGCTTCTCTGTCTTCCTCTCTGACTACTTGTGATATCTCTCTGTCAAATAAATAAATAAAACTTAAAAAAAAAAAGAAAGAAAAGAAAATAACATACTGAGTTAAAATGGTAGTAAACACCCTTATTCAAAAACTGATATAATTTTCAATTTTTTATCTTAACAAAGGTGAAGGAATTATTCCTGTCATATTTTTCAGTTTTTTATTTTGAGTTTTCCAATTTCATTTGTTTTGTCTCATTTGAAATTATTTGTTTTATGGGGGGTTTTTTTGTTCTTATTTTTGTTTTATGTTTTGATTTAGTTCAAAATTCAAGAGCTTCAAAAAGCTAAGAAGTCTTTCTCTCACACTTCTCCCATCCCTGACAGGCAACCACTGATATTAGTTCCTTGCTTATTTTTCCAAATACTTGTTATGTCTATGCAAGCAAACATTAATTAATATAATAATGTCTAATATATACATTTTCCCTTTTATACAAATTTTGACATATGCTTCCCACACCTTGCTTTTTTACACTTAACCATGTACCATGGATACCCTCCCATAAGGACATCTTAAGAGCTTTCTGTGTCTTTTCTATTTTTTATTTTAAAGATTTATTTATTTATTTATTTGAGAGAAAGAAAGCAGAGGGGAGGATGGAGGGAGAGGGAGAAAGAAACTCAAGCAGACTTCCTGCTGAGTGTGCAGCCCTACCAGATCTCAGGACCATCAGACCCGAGCCCAAAGCAAGAACTGGATGCCAAACTGAATCAGCCACCCAGGAGCCTCGTGTCTTTCTATTTTTTAATGGTACTCCATTGTATAGATAGACAATGCTTCTTTTTTTTTTTAAAGATTTTATTTATTTATTTGACTGAAAGAGAGAGAGAGAGAGCATGCACAAGCAGGCTCCTCACTGAGCAGGAAGCCCAATGTGGGCTCCATTCCAGGACCCTGGGATAATGACCTGAGCTGAAAGCAGACACTTAACCGCTTAACTGACTGAGCCCCCCAGGTGCCCCAACACACAGTGCTTCTTAACCAGTTCCCTACTGATAGATTATTTATGTTTTTCTGTTTTTAAAATAGATGCTGCACTACATAATTTTGAATATAGTAATCTTATAGATATGCAACTTATTTTTGGACACCTTCCTAGAAGTGGGACTGCTGGGTGTTACATATATATATATATATATATATATTTTTTTTTTTTTTTTTTTTTAAGATTTATTTATTAAGAGAGAGAGAGAGAGCGCTCGTGTAAGTGGGTGGGGGTGGGACAGACAGAGAGAATCTTCAAGCAGACTGCCATCTGAGGGCGGGATCCCTTGCCCCATGAGATTACCACCTGAGCAAGACCAGGAGTCCAAAGGAGCCACTCAGGCTCCTCTATTTATTTATTATTATTTTTAATTATTTTATTTGTTTATTTGAGAGAGAGCATGAGAACTTAAACCCTGAGATCAAGAGGTGCCCGATCCACTGACCAAGCCAACCAGGTACCCCTGGATGTACACATTTTTTAATTTGGACAGAAATTGCCATATTGCCCTTCAGAAAAACATGACCAGTTTTGCAATTCCATCTGCAATATATCTGAGTACTTGTCTGGGTATGCTATTTTTTAAATGATGAAAATATGTAGATGCATGTTTGGGGTTATTTGTGTACAGATGATATTTGAAATCCTGGGATGAGATGAAACTAGAGTGATTAAGAAGGCAGTAAAAACAGAGCAAGCAGGGGTGCCTGGGTGGCTCGGTGGATTAGGCCTCTGCCTTTGGCTCAGGTCGTGATCTCAGGGTCCTGGGATCGAGCCCCGCATTGGGCTCTCTGCTCGGTGGGGAGCCTGCTTCCCCCTCTCTCTCTGCCTGAGTCTCTGCCTACTTGTGATCTCTCTCTGTCAAATAAATAAATAATGATTAAAAAAAAAAAAAAAACACAGAGCAAGCAGCCCAGATACAGTTCTTAAACACGCCAGTATTCAGAGAAAAGTGAGTCAGCAAAGGGAGTCAAAGAAAACTAGAGCTGTATAAGGCACACGGGCTTGGGCTGGGGTTTGGAGAGCAGAACTCTACAATAATACGGCCACTTCAGAGAACAATTTAGCATCATGAGGTAGCAATGTGCAGTAATTCCACTCCTATAAACATATCCTAGGGGAACTCCCACAAGGCACCAGAGAAGCCCCAGAACATTCATTATAGAAAAAAACTAAAGGTCAGTGGAGGGGATAAACTGTAGCATATGCATACCATGGATCCCTTCTCACAATGAAAATAAATGAACTATTTGTGCAAACATGGATTCATCTCATATATAATGTTAACTGAAAAAGCAAGCTATAGAATGATACATTCAGAGAGAAACAATTTACACAAAGTCTTAAAACATGCTAAATAAAGGAATTCTTTAAAAAATCTTGGTAAGGGGTACCTTGGTGGCTCAATTGGTTAAGCAACTGCCGTTTGCTCAGGTCATGATCCTGGAGTCCTGGGATCGAGTCCCACATCTGGCTCCCAGCTTCATGGGGAGTCTGCTTCTCCCTCTGACCTTGTGCTCCCTCATGTTCTCTCTCACTGTCTCTCTCTCAAATAAATAAATAAAATCTTAAAAAAAAAAAAAAAAGTCTTGGTAAGGTGGGGCACCTGGGAGACTAGTTGGTTAAGCCACTGCCTTTGGCTCCCGAAGTCCCTGATCCAGCCCCACATGGGGCTCCCAGCTCCACCAGGAGTTGCTTCTCCTTCTGACCTTCTCCCCTCTCATGCTCTCTCTCACTTGCTCTCAAACAAACAAACAAATAAATAAATATCTTAAAAAAAAAAAAAAAGTCTTGGTAAGGGTGTCTGGGTGGCTCAGTTGTTAAGCGTCTGCCTTGGGCTCAGGTCATGATCCCAGGGTCCTAGGACTGAGCCCCCCCCCTCCCTGCTCAGCAGGAAGCCTGCCTCTCCATCTCCCACTCCCCTTGCTTCTCTTCCCTCTCTCTCTCTCTCTCCCTCCCTCTGTCAATTAAATAAATAATCTTTTTAAAAAAAATTTTTAAAGGCTTGGTAAAGGGGTGTCTGTCTGGCTCCGTGGGTAGAGCATGCCAACTCTTGATTTCAGAGTCATAAGTTTGAGCACAATGGGCATAGAGTTTATTTTCTTTTATTTTTATTTTTTAAAGATTTTGTTTATGGGGTGCCTGGGTGCCTCAGTCGGTAAAGCGTCTGCCTTCGGCTCAGGTCATGATCCCAGAGTCCTGGGATCCAATCCCACATCGGGCTCCTTGCTCAGCAGGGGGCTCCTGCTTCTCCTTCTGCATGCCACTCTCATTCACACTCTCTCTCTGACAAATAAATAAACAAATTAAGTCATCTAAAAATAATAATAAATAAGTAAATAAAATCTTTAAAAAATAAAAAATAAAAATTTTATTTAATTAAGAGCAAGAGCTTGAGCACAAGGGGTAGGGGCGCAGAGGGAGAGGGAGAAGCAGACTCCCTACTGAGCAGGAAGCCCCACACCGTGGGGTTCATCTGAGCCAAAAGCAGTCACTTAACTGACTAAGCCAAACACGTGTCCCTAGAGTTTACTTTTAAGGAATAAAATAGAATGAAAGTTTTCATAAAAACATAGATATAGGGGCGCCTGGGTGGCTCAGTGGGTTAAAGCCTCTGCTTTCCGCTCAGGTCATGATCCCAGAATCCTGGGATCGAGCCCCACATCGGGCTCTCTGCTCCGCGAAGAGCCTGCTTCCTCCTCTCTCTCCCTGCCTGCCTCTCTTGCCTACTTGTAATCTCGGTCTGTCAAATAAATAAATAAAATATTAAAAAAAAAAAAAAAACATAGATATAGGGGTGCCTGGGTGGCTCAGTGGGTTAAGCCTCTGCCTTTGGCTCAGGTCATGATCTCAGGGTCCTGGGATCGAGCCCCACATCAGGCTCTCTGCTCAGCAGGGGGCCTGCTTCCCCCTCTCTCTGTGCCTGCCTCTCTGCCTACTTGTGATCTCTCTGTCTCTCTGTCAAATAAATAAATAAAATCTTTATAAAAAAAAAAAAACAACAGGGACGCCTGGGTGGCTCAGTTGGTTGGACGACTGCCTTCGGCTCAGGTCATGATCCCGGAGACCAGGGATCGAGTCCCACATCGGGCTCCC
>PISX010019299.1:0-38462 GCA_004024625.1 Mellivora capensis
CTGTATTAAGGTTGTTATTAGGCTGATGGTACCTGAGCCACTGAACTATGGAAGGTCTGGAAGAAGTATCCGCCCCCCAAGTCATTTCTCTGAGCATTTTATTAGAACGATTTTATGACTGACTTTCCATAGGAGGAGCTGCCGTTCGTATTTCTGGAAATGCACGTTCACTTTAAAGAGAATGGGTGAAAAATTTAGGTAGGAAGAACCAAATGGAGATGATGAATGAGGTCTCTGTACCATTGTCTGTGTCAGCAGAGAACATAACTGTTGTGATTGGGAATCAAAAATGAATCTGATAACTTGGATGTTGGGAAAATTTGTGGGGTGTTTGGATGCTTCTGAGCTGTCACCATCTCTAAAGGAGAAAGCCCAAGACAAGGAAACATGGGGGTTAGTTTCTCAGTTTCCCTCATTTTCTCTAGAGAGTCACCCTGTGCTGGGCTCCATCCTCTAACGGGGCCCAGGACACAAGCACCATGGAGCAAACGTTGAATCATTGAGTTGACCTGAGTACGCTCACAGAAATACTGTGAGGATTAATATATAGACTTTTCTTAAATTATGAATCCACTTAGACCCTTTGTCAAAAGCTATTGGAAAACATTAGCATTGTTTGTGACCACGGGTATCCCCTTCATCTTTTTCCTTTGAGTAAAACATTTCTCAGTTCCCCGTCCTCAACAAGTTCTAAGTTTCAAAGGATACCCACTAGTTTCCATAGAGACATTAAATAGAATTAAGATTCAGGAAATCTTATGGTATAAGCTACTCATTGAGCAGAAAACACACTGAGCCATAGAGGTCAGCTGATGCAAAGGAAACCAGTGTGAGTATTAGACTCAGGAAGACCAGAGATTGAGTCCTGGCTTTCTTGGGAAGTTTATAACCTTGAGCAAGTGACTCTACCCTCCTAAGCCTCTGTGTAGTCATCCCTAAAATAGAATTAAAATTATCTACCTTCCTCCTAGCTATTTTTGTGAGAATTAAATGAAACAATTATGTAAATAATTGCACTGATAGCATGATGTCTGGCAAAAAAAAAAAAAAAGAGAAGAAAGAAAAGTAACTTATTATGTGTGTATCAGAGCGGAAGTATCTTTGTAGCATACCTGTTGAACTAGTTAACCCTGCTGTATACAGAAGCAGAGATTAATAGAACAGAAATAGGAAATCTGGGCTGAGGAAAAGCCAAAGCAGAACAGGGCATCCAGATATTAGCTTGCCAATCAGATGTTATGCCCAAGTTTTCGTGTCTGAGGGACCACCAAGGAGCCAAGCACCGATGCAATCACATGAGGGTTTATTTGACAAGCTTAAGCTTGGGCCCAAGTATACTCGACACAGCAGAGTAGGGACTTGGACCCCGAGCTTAGTTAAGGCAGGGGTATTTATGGGTTCCTGTTACTAAAGCAGGGTGGGGCTTCCTGGAACCAAAGCAGGTTGGGGGTCTCTGGAACTAAAGCAGGGTGGGGCTTCCTGGAACCAAAACAGGGTGGGGCTTCCTAAAGCAGGGTGGGGGAAGGTTCAGCCCTTGGGCACAGGGGTCTGAGATGGCTGCCAGAGCTAAGATGGCTGTACTTATGCTAAGGCTAAACCTGAGGTGGGATGGCCTTAATTTTTCTTGGCCTCCACACAGAGAGATAAGTGAGGAGGGCAAGAATTGTGTGTGGTTTTCACTTATGTATGCCTGGTCCCTCTTGCTCACCAACACCTGGTATTAGGCTGGGCAGACAGTAGAGAGTATACTTACTGTGATTATAATGTGAGATGGTAGTTGGGAGACAGGTATTTTTTTATACATGTACTTCATTTTTACTCCTGGGTGCTGTCTGCATGTGTCTGTATCTTTTTTAAAGATTACTTATTTATTTGACAGAGAGATCACAAGTAGGCAGAGAGGCAGGGAGAGAGAAAGGAGGAAGCAGGCTCCCCGCTGAGCAGAGAGCCCAGTGCGGGGCTCGATCACAGAACCGTGGGATCATGACCTGAGCAGAAGGCAGAGGCTTTAACCCACTGAGCCACCTATATCTTTTTAAAATTATATTTAAATTTTGTTAATTACCACGGTGTATCATTAGTTTCAGAGGCAGAGTTCAGTTATCCATCCCTTGCAGGTAACACCCAGTGCTCATTACAATGTTGCCCTCCATTATGCTCATCACCCAGTTACCCCATCCTCTCACCCTCTTCCCCTCCAGCAACTCTCAGTCTTAATTTAGAATGTGTGGTGGTGCCTTTGAATCTGTATGAGAGAGAGTTGCTGCTATGAACCATGATTATGGGACTGTCTCCAAAAGTCTGAGTGTCTGTCCCTCACCTGTGTAATGAGTGGACAGGACTAGGTGACCTCTTATGCCCTCCACCGCTCTGACTAATTTGATTCTATGAAGACTGTGCAACTTAAAAAAAACAATTTATAAGTCACACTGGGCTCCAGCCTCATGGTGGTTAGGGGCTGGGGCTGAGGATTTGGAATCATTGAGAAGGATGGGTTTTCTGGGAGGCCACCTACTTCCATAAAGACTTGCATTCTTGCATCTAAGAAATAGAATACTCCACTCATTTTAACTGGATTTCCTGATAAGGAGAAGACATGCCTTCCTGGGGTTACTGGCAAACTCTCAGGAAGTTCATTCTCATGTCTAACTTTGGTCTTTGTCTTTGCCTTGACTTCAGATAAACTTTCTTAGGTATACCTTCTTTAGCTTTTCTTTGAAAGGCTTTTTGATGACTTTTGTCAGTTACTCTTTATTACCTTTTTCTTCCGTTAAGTTTCCTTTATGTTCTCACAGGGCTAAGGACTGGAATACACTACTCTCAAAAGGCTGAGACTTTTGTGCTGATGGTCAACTGATGGCTGGCTGGCTAGCAAGACTCGCCATCCTCACACAACCACTAATTCTCAAGTATTCAGGGAGGCTATAAGCACTCTGTAAGTGCTCTGAGAGCTTACAGATGAGGAGAGGGGCATGGATACACGCATCACAGCTGATAGCCAGTGTATAAAAAGTGCCCAGTGTGGGGTCTCTGCAGACTTCACCGGTCCAATGTGGTGCTCAGAGGTCCTGACTTGAGCTGCATCTTGGATGATGGGCAGGATTTGGGTAATGGGACCAGGTGGCATCACCGAAATAGATGGTTGCAGGAAGCTGAGACTATGAGAATCCATAAGCCAGCCAGGCAGCTGAGTCCATGGAAAAGGCTGGGGAGAAAGTGGGCTGGGCAGCGGGAGGGAGGACAGTTTGTTGTGACCCAACCAGGGACTGAGCTTTCTGGCTAGTTCAATCGTTGATCTAATGGAGAGTTACTGTATAAACTGCACAGTGTATATTTGGCATTAAATATAGTGCATATGCCACTGAGACCCTAGGTTGTGTAGAAGGCCATAAGTATTGGGCAGAGTTCTCTTTTGCAGAGCCATAAAGGGAAACGGAGGAGCAGGGATTTATAGAGGGTTAGACACAGAGATCTTAAGAGACTGTCTCTAGATGCATAGGGAAACTGAGGCCTGGGCAGCCTGTGGTCGTGGTTGTAGTGTCCAAGACAAGGGCAGAGTCAGGACAAAAACTTGGTTCTCCTCGATTATAATCTAGATCATTCATTCTACTCTAATTGCATTAAATCTATGTTGATTACAAAAATTGCTTGGAGACTATTTTATGAAGATGACTTCTTGACATCGACATGTTTCCTTGTAATCTACTTACTGCTCATTAAAATTTTTGATTCAGAGTCCCTAAAAAGGAAGCTTCCCAGCCTGCTTATCTACAGATGGACAAATGGTCCTGTGCACGGACAGCAATGTTTTGTGGCCATATCTCACATCTCTCTTTTTTTTTCTTCAAAAGATTTTATTTATTTATTTTAGAAAGAGCGAGGGTGAGAGAGAGTGGGGGGAGGAGCAGAGGGAGGACAAGCAGACTCACCACCCTGAGATCATGACCTGAGCCGAAATCAAGTGGCAGACATTTAACTGACTCAACCACCCAGGTGACCCATCACGTCCCTTCTGTTTCTGCCCCCGTCTAGGTCACAGACCATCCACTGCAGGGAAAGCTGAGAAAGGTGCCAATCTGGGAATAGAAGTTTCTCTGACAGGTCTTACCGATATTCTGAAGTCAAAACCAAGTAATTACTAGATTGTCTGATGGTTTCACTTTACCTCCTTCCTCCCTATTAACATAGGGTGTGGCAGTGGTGGGGGTCAAGCCAGCCCCACAACCCGGGCTACTTTTATTTCTTGGTCTCTGAAACAGAAAGTGGGTAGAAACATGTGCCATTTAGTATCTGGGGTCCCTTGTCATTCTTTTTTTTTTTTTTTTTTTTTTTAATGGGAGTGCTCAGCCTTAATACATTTACTTTGAAAAATATTGGCCACCTTCAGTGTTCTGAGATTTGCCCTTGAAAGGGACTTCTTTAAGAGCTTTATTAATACACACTCATTTAAAGTCTATAGCTCAATCATTTTTAGTATATTCACAGAATTGTACAACCTTTACCACAATAATTTTTAGGCATTTTTATCACCTCAAAAAGAAATTCTGCACCAGTTAGCCAACACCCCCTAAATTCTGCATTCCCCAGCCCTGGGCAATCATAGGTCTATTTCCTACCTGTCTCTATAACTTTACCAATTCTGGACATTTCATATAAATGGGAGCATACAATGTATGGTCTTTTGTGACTGGTGTCTTCTCACTTGACATAAGGTTTCCAAGGGTCATCCATATTGTAGCATTTCATTCCTTTTTATTACCAAACAATATTTTATTGTGTGGCTATAACACAGTTAATCAGTTGATGGACATGTGCTATATCCACTTAGTGGCCATTATGAATAATGCTGCTATGAACATTTGTGTATCAGTTTTGCATGACATATTTTTTCATTTCCCTCAGGTAAGAGTGGAATTGCTGGGTCATATGGAAACTCTATGATTAATCATTTGATGAACAGCCAGACTTCAGACTTTTCCAAGGTGGCTGCACCATTTTACATTCTAACCCTGTTGTATGAATGTTCCAACTTCTCTGCGTCCTTGCTAACACTTATTTTTATCTATCTCTTTGCTTATAGTCATCCTTTTGGGTGTAAAGAGGTAGTTTCATTGTGGTTCCAACTGGTACTTCCATGACAATCAATGATCTTGGGCCTTTTTTCATGTTCTTTTGGGAAATTTGAGAAAGATCCTTTAGAGGAATGTCTATTCAAATCCTTTGGGTTTTGAACTTTTTTTTTTAGTATTTTTAAAATAATTGTTATTTATTTATTATGTTCAATTAGCCAACATATAGTACATCATTAGTTTTTGATGCAGTATTCAACAAGTCATTAGTTGCGTCTAACACCCAGTGCTCATCACATTGGGTGCTCTCCTTAATACCCATCACCCAGTTATCCCATCCCCCCAACTCCCTCCCCTCTGTAGCTCTCAATTTGTTTCCTGGAGTCTAGAGTCTCTCATGGTTTTGAACTTTTTAATTGAGTGTTTTTGACTTTTGTTATTAAGTTCCATGGGTTATTTATATATTCTGAATATGAGTGTCTTATCAGATATAGGATTTGCAAATATTTTCTCTCATTCTGTGGATTCTTTCCACTTTTTTGACGGTGTTCTTCAAAGTACAAGAGTTTTAAATTCTGGTGAAGTCTAATTAATTTTTTATTTTGTTGCTTGTCTTTTGGCATCATACCTAAAAAATATCATTTAAAACTCAGTCAAGAAAATGAATTTTTTTCTCCTTAAAGGTTTTCTCCTAAAAGGTTTATAGTTTCAGGTTTTGTATTTGTGTCTATGACCCACTTAGAGCTATTATTGTGTATAGAAGATTCCTTTTGAGCCTCATTTTTAGAAATGTCCAAGTTTTGTAAGCCTATGGATGGCCCTGAGTAACCTCTCCTTCCTCCCGCTAATAGGGTGTGACCTGTTCCCCACAAGGATGACATCAGTCCCATTGCTCAAGGAGCAGGATCAGTCCCTTATCAGGGTGCTGCTCCTCCCTGGTGCTTTCCAAGCAGTGACCAGTCACCTGGGACCGAGAGTCACAATCCCTGAGGGACAGGCCCCGAGCCCTTGTCATTTCAGAAAGAAAAAAGATGTTTTTGGTCTCTCAAGCTGAATTCAAGGGCTTCTGGTATAGTCCAAAGTGACTTGACAGCTGTGAGAACCATTCTCCCTTTTTCTCCAGAAAGGATCCAGAGATTAGAGAAATGAAGTTTTTTGTTTTGTTTTGTACTCAAAACAGTTTAACATGTTTTATAAGGAAACATACAAAACTAGTAAAAAATAAATAAAATCAATGAACGGATGTCAAAAACCTTAAAAATGTTTACTTTGGGGGTGAGGAGGAGAAGAACAGAAGCTGAGCGTGGGGGTAGGAGTTAGAATGGGGAATACACAAACCAGTAAACCAACAGACCGGTGATAAGGGTGCCAGACACTGAGAAGGGAGAAAGGGCATCTCTCTGTTCTGAGTGGCAATGGTCATATGGCAATAGACATATCATTATGAATAGTTTTAAAACCCTAATATATATATTTTAAAGATTTTATTTATTTATTTGAGAACGAGTGAGCAAGTGAGAGAGAGCATGAGCAGGGGAAGGGGTAGAGGGAGAAGCAGGCCCCTGGCTGAGCCTGGAGCCTGACATGGGCTCCAATCCGGACTCCAGGATCATGAGCTGAGTCAAAGGCAGACGCTTAACCAACTGAGCCACCAGGCACCCCCAAAACCTATTTATCAAGCACCAGAAATGTACCAGTCCTTGTGGTAGTTAACTCATAAATGGTCTCATTTAATATTCAAAAGAAAAAATCTGCCAGGTGGATATTTTAACCACCAGCCTTACAAGTAAGGAAACTGGAGTTAAATTCTACATAACTCACCAGATTCTACTGTCTGCATTGTGCAAGCACAGATACCTACAAAGGCCAATTATGAATGTGTCAGAGGATCAAATAAGCAGCATAAGGTTGTATCTCAGTGACTCTGTTCACACACAAGTTGCCTTCTATCTGGGGACTAAGCTAGTGTCTTACTAAGAAGAGCTGCAATTCCACATTGTTTTGGTATTCATTATTTCTTTTAATTCTATAATAACCCGGTGTATTTTATGTTCTATATCACAGGTAAGGTATTTGAGGATCTCTGGAGTTAAATATTTTCCAGGATTGCCTAGCTTATAAGTGGCTGAGCTAAAGCTTGAACTCAGGTGTTGTGACTTCATAACCCAAGTAGTTTGTACTCTTTTTTTTTTTTAAGATTTTATTTGACAGACGGAGATTTCAAGTAGGCAGAGAGGCAGACAGAGAGAGAGGAGGAAGCAGGCTCCCTCCTGAGCAGAGAGCCCGACGTGGGGCTCGATTCCAGGACCCTGGGATCATGACCTGAGCCAAAGGCAGAGGCTTAACCCACTGAGCCACCCAGGCGCCCCAGTAGTTTGTACTCTTGAATCTCAATGAGAAGATTGGGAAATCCTGAACTCTTTATGGCATTTGTTAGAGAGTTAAGGCATGGGGTTTTTAGATTTAGCTGGCTTCCAAAGAGGACACTCAGGGAAGACATAAAAATATCCTAGCACTCACAACCAGAGAAGGAGATGGGGCCGAGTGGCATTTCCTAAGGTAGGTCTTTGATAACATTCAGATTTCTGATGCCATGTGCTTGGGGTGGGGGACGCCCAGGCATGTTGGAACACTGGTGGTTGCTGCTCTTTGGATGAGATCTTCATGTAAATGCTGTTGATTGCAATGTCCCTTTCTTCTTGCCTTCATGCATTTTCCCCAAGTAGGTACTCAAGAAGCTGGCTCGGATACCTCAGTTCTTTTTCCAGACTTGTTCTGTACATAATAGTCTTTGCATGGCTCATCCTACTGGATTCACCCTCTAGGATGTGAGACACTGCATCATACCCAGAAAACACCTCCGAGGATGACTCAGTATGAAATGATATGTCTGTTCTCTCCTTCTAGACCAGGTCTTGAGACTGGAGTCTCTTGATGCAACGCTGGCTGATAACATTCTCTATCACTGGCTGACCCATGAGTACAGCTAAAGGTCATCTTTGTAAATTACTTTGGACAAGTCCAATATAAAATGGTAAATTGAGGCAATTAATTCAAATCAATCTATTCCTCTTGACTCTTACACCTTTTTTACCTGAACATTTTAGTTGAAAATGGGGATGGATGTCTGAATTATCCAGATAATTACTTTGTTCTCACTTCATTAATAACAGTCCTGTGTCTCCTTGTTAGATGGTTGATGAGCTATTTGCTCCCTTACTGCTCAGAGAAGCTAGAAACTTCCTGAAGTAAGGGGGGTATGGAGAGTCGCATAACTAGAGTAGCTTATGAGTTCTTCCCTCTGATGACTGAACCCCCATCTATTGCTTTCCTCAGCTAGCTCCTGGGCTTTACCCCCTCACACTCCCTCTGCTTTACGGTTCTTCCACAGGTGGAGAAGGGGTGCTCCTGTGTGTGACTCCTCCCCCATGCCCTGACCTCACTTGGGTCCCTTTCAGTGCACTCACTCCCTTGCCCTGGTCACCCAGTCTCAACTCTCATCACCGCTTTATTAAGGTTGTCTGTCCTATTCCTTTTCCTACACATTTTCTTTATCATATCCACCATTTTGGTACTCCATTTTCTCTGAATTAATTATTGTTTTGAGTGACTTTATGGACTGGGATGCTGGGTACATGTAGAATATACCACAAGGGCTCCCCCAGTAGCCCGAGTATTAGTTTTCCTAGAACTTCAATAACAAAGTATTCCAGACTGCATGGCTTAAGCCACAGAAATGTATTTTCTCATAACTCTAGAGGCTAGGAGTCCAAGATCAAGGTGTTGGCAGGGTTGATTTCTTTTCAGGCCTTTCTCCTTGGCTGCCTTCTCTTCTGTGTGTCCTCACATGGTCTTCCCTCGGTGTCTGTTTCCTAATCACCTCTTCTTATAAAGACACCACTCATATTGGACTAGGGTTCACCCTAATGACTTCGTTTCCCTACATTACCTCCTTAAAGTCTTTTTCTCCAATATGGTCATGCTCTGAGGTACTGAAGGTTGGAACTTCAATGTATGTCTTAGTCAGCTTGGACTGCCATAACAAAATACTGGGTGCTTAAACAATGCAAATTTGTTTCCTTACAGTCTTGAAGCTGGAAGTCTGAGATCAGGATGCCCCACGGTTGAGTTCTTGTGAGAACTCTCTTCCTGGCTTTCAGGAAGCCTGTGTCCTCACATGGTGGGTGGAATAGGGGTGAGGTGGGGAGAGGAGAGGGAGATAAAGAGGAGAGAGAAGTGCTGCAAATATTGTCACATTGGAGATAAGGGCTTCAACATATGAATTTTGGGGCAACACAGTTCAGTCCACAGCAACATGTGAATTTTGGGGGTAGTGGTGGACGCCCTTTAGCCCATACTAGTCTGAACAGGGACCACAAAACTGAAGTACATGTTCTCCTTATAGTGGGCTGTGATATAGACCCATACTTTCTGTGTTTCCTGAGAAGGGTGTTTTTGTTTTCATTTTGTTTTGTTTTGTTTTGTTTTCCTGAGAAGGAGATCCTGTTAGCTGATTACCTGACTGTGGAGTATGATCCAAATGGTCTTGTGTCTGCCTCATAGAGCTAAGTATGGCTTCCTTAGTGTCCAAGTGCTTCTTGAGATAGGTTTTGGCCATGGTGCTTACTGCAGTGGAAGGATATTGTTGGAAAGTGCATCTAGGGCATACTGTTGGGCAGCATTTATACTGCTCTCTGGGGCCACACAGCCATGAATCCTGGGGGATTTATTCCAAGGGTAAGGCAAATCCAGAAAACAACTGCCCTGGGACATTAAGACAGCCTGTCAACAATAGCAAAATAACCAAGGAAGAAGAATGATAAAGCTTGTTGACTTTTGCTCTCCAGGGGCTAATTTTCTTCTAGTAGAGTAAACTCATCTCTGGGGATTAAACCCATCTCTAGGCAGGCTCCCAGAGAGCAATGGACTCCCTTCTATGTCCACGCCAGCAATTCACTTAGCTCCAGAGACAATGCAGCCAGTGACCTTCACCTAATCTGGAAGGGCAGATTAGTGATTAACACTGGATGCTTTCGGTAGGGAACAGAAATAAAGGTGTCTCTGGCAAGAAAAGACTAAGTGCAAAAATTATAAATTAAAAAAGGTTCATTTATGTGAGATATCAAGCTTCTTCAAAGAAGTGCTGGAAGAAATATTTTTGGCTATTTAGGAGATTTAAAAAGTGACAATTTTGATATCAATCAGCCTATGAAGAAAAGTATGATAATATTTTATTTCATAAAAATGATATCAAAATAAGGCAAAAATAGCATTATATTGCTTGGCTGAGTAGTTTGACTGAACCCAACCATAGTTTGATTCCATTATAGTCGGAGAATTTATGCTGTGTGATTTTAATTATTTTAAATTTGTTGCAGTTTATGACCCAGAGTATGGTCTATATTGTTGAATACTTCATGATTACTTGAAAAAAAAAACTATCTCACTGAGTTGGGTGTAGTTTTCTATAAATGTCAGATGGTATTGGTTGATGGTGCTGTTCTTTTACATCTTTGGTTATTTTGTGTGTTGGTTCTATGAATTGCTGACAGTGGGATGTTGAAGTACTTGACTATAAATGAAGCTGGGGCTCAAAAAACAAAAAGACTAGGCTTCCTCCTATCAATCAGTCAATCAATTAATCAATTAGTAAAATAAGATATAAGTCCAGTTAAGAGACTTAGATGTTTTCATTATGTATGAAATTAGTGTGTATAGGCTGATGATGATATGCTGGAGGATTTGTAACTTCCCTTTCTAAAGATTTTATATATGTTTGATTAATTCATCTGGTTAGCTAAACTTGGTTCAAAGTAACCTATGGACTAAGGAGGAAGACAGAATTTCCACATGTTGGACGGTCTCGTTAGGAACTTACTCTTGTCGTCCAGTAAGCTGATCACGTGACTATGGGCAGACTCAGAAACCCACCATTTTTTTCAGAGCTGGATACTGGAGCTTCCTCTCCTCATGTATCTTTTCTTTTTAGGAAGTGGACCAGCGGAAGGGTTAAGAGCAAACACTCCAGAAGCCAAAAATCTGGGTTTACGCTGCAGCTGTCTCTTACTGGCTATGTGATATGGGGCAATATTTAGTCTCCTGTCCCTTCTGCTTCCATATCTGTAAAAAAGGAAATCATAATAGATGTTCCTGCCTGATAAGGTTTTGTGATTATTAAATGGGTTAATGCAGATAAAGTACTTGGCTCAGCTGTGGTGCATGACAAATAGTATGTTAAGTATTCATTATTAACTGGTCTGTCAATACATCCTTTCAATTTAGCTCCCTTCCTTCTTCCAATGTCTGTGATCTTCTGATGTGCACACATAGGTCTACTTCAGACATTTTCCCAAAGTGAATAAAAAGGGCTTCTTTTCTGCTAGTTTACACTCTTAGGAAGTAAGACCTGTAAGAACAGCCAAACTATAAGACCTACTGTAATTGCTTTAAGAGGGATGTGTCCACTGCTGGGGTCACAGGAGGCGGGGGGAGGGAGGTTAACTGCTATGATGAAAGCGCCAATCCTATGAGGAATTTTGCAAATAGTTCTTTTGGATCTCAGATAAATGGCCAGTTGACATTTTTTTGGTGATATTTGTGTTGTATTAAATATGTCCATGATATTTTCTTTACTAGGTTGATTTTTTTTTTGAAGTAGAAACACTAACTTCTCAGTTTTATAAATATCTATTTGAGCTTCTATCTGGTGTCTTTATGTTTTCAGTGGAGTTTCTGCAGAAATCTGGAAACTCTTAAATTATTTTTCAGGGAAGCTGTCCTTTCTTTTCATATTTATGAGAAACAATTCTTTTCCTGTTTATAAAATTATCATATGTATCATTATAGAGTTTCAATGCAATTAAAGTCTTCATGGTTGGCCTGAAAGGTGGATTGCCTTAGAATGTCATGGGCACCATGGGCAGGAATAGATGGGGCTGCCTACAGCTCTAGTCTCCAGTCGGGTGGAAAGTGAATCCTCACAGATAAGTTCTTTGGAGAATAATCTTATGTTAAAGAATTTAGATTTGGAATTTATGATTTTATGGGTTTTTTTCTTTTGTAAAATATTGTAGAATCACAAAGGTTAAGAAGAGAGAAAATAAGGTATCATAGAATTTTGGATTACTTAGTCATTCCCTAGACTTTGGAGTGAGATAAGAAGATCCTTAGAAACTAAGAGACTTACCCAAAGTAAGTTTTTCTTTCTTTCTCCTCCTCCTCCTCCTCCTCCTCCTCCTTCTTCTTCTTCTCCTTCTTCCTCTTCTTCTTCTTCTTCTTCTTCTTCTTCTTCTTCTTTTTTAAAAAATGGCTGTGTATGGGAGAATCACAGCTTTAAGGAGAGTTGGAACAACTGACAGGATTAGGAGAAAACTAGATGCTTTTGTCTTCAATGATTATTTACTCTTTCATGAAATTGAAACTTGGGAAAGTATTCCCCTACATAACAATTCACAAAACCATGAATTCTAATTATGAATTATTTAACCTTAGAATATTCTTTAATAGATTTAACTGTGAGAGTTCTAAGGAGCACAGAAATTATTCCACCTTGGAATGGTTTGGCTGATATTTTTACCTTCATATTATAGTTATAGCATAAGACATAGATTACCACCCGATAGTAGTACTTGCACTCCATATGCCTCATCAGGGTCCTTATCTTTGAAATTTTAATGATAATTTGTCCAAGTGACAGCTGTCAACTTCCAGTTTAACATTAAAACATTTATGTATATTGAGACTACTTCCTAAACACACAGTAATAGCTATTACAAAAAGCTATTCTTTCCACACCAACAGAAATATGGAAAAGCATATAAATAGTTCATGGAAAAGGATATAATTCTTGAACATGTAAGAAGATGTTCTTTCTTATAATAAGAAAAATGTAATCATAATTACATTAAGATTCATGTTTTTCCCTGTCAGGCTAACAAAGATAAAAGAATTTAGAAAACACACTGTGCCGTTATTGATGGGGGAGCTGTAAATCTGTCCAAGTTTCATGGAGGACAATATGGCAAGATGAAACAAAATATAAGATGTACATAACTTGAGGCCCAGAAATTCTACCTGTAAACACTTATTTTATTTTATTTTTAAATTTTTATTAGCATATAATGTATTATTTGCTTCAGGGGTACAGGTCTGTGATTCATCAGTCTTACACAAATCACAGCACTCACCAGAGCACATACCCTCCCCAATGTCCGTAACCCAACCAACCTATCCCCTGCCCCCAACAACCCTGTTTGTTTCCTAAGACACAATATGTATCTGTAGGTGTATATAATATACCTACATCTATAAAATGACATGTGTACCAAGATATTCCCACAACAATGTTTATTATAGCAAAGTTTAGAAACATTAAATATCCATCTGTAGGAGATTAAGTCAATAAATTTCTAAACGGGGGCACCTGGTGGCTCAGTTGGTTAAGCATCGACTCTTGGTTTTGGCTTAGGTCATGCTCTCAGGGCTGTGAGTTCAAGCCCCATGTTGGGCACTGTGTTGAGCGTAGTCTGCTTGTCCCTCTCCCTCTGCTCCTTCACTTCATGCTCTCTCTCTCTCTCTCTCTCTCACACACACACACACACACGAGTAAATAAAATCTTGAAGAGAAATTACTAAACAAATATACTATGGGAAACTGCAGTTCTACATGTGCACCAATATAGAACAGGCTCCAAAATAGACTGTTATTTGAAAAGCAGATGAAAAGAATGGTCATAGTGTGTTATCTGTGTAAAACTATGTACACATGTACAAGGTAGCTGCAACATACAAATGTATGCTTAAATATGCATATGCCCTTTTTATTTGTCAGAGTTCTTCAGAGAAACTGAACCAATAGGAACCCATACATGTATAAGTATATATTTTACATCAGGTTTAAGTATTATCCATTAATAAATAAATAAAATATAGTTTTTAAAGCGTGGTGAAGGGTAAAATGGTGGTGGTGTGGCCTGGGAGGTGCAGAGGAGAGTGATAACCTTGCTCAGAATTTACTCTTATGTTAAGGGAGACAACTAGTGGACACCAATTGCTGCAAGTGAGCCTCATGGTAATTCAGCATCCAGAAGCATGTATGTTCTAGTGTGTATCTTATATATACTTTTTGATGCAAGAAGGCATGAATGGTAGAAAAAGTTTGTAGACCTATGAGTCACACAAAGTACCTGGAACATAGCAAATGTTCAACAAATTTTTATTGACCGAGAAAACACAGAGGTGGACCCCTCTGCCCAGTTATAGCTGATAAAGCTCTTTAGAGCTTTGATGAGACTGTGAGGTGAAATAAATAAACTTTCCTGGAGACTGTAAGGGCTCTGGGAATTCCCCTTGGCATCTGTGCATTCCGCAACCATCTCAACATGATGTGTTTGTTCAGTGAATGAATAAATGAATGAATTTGTTGAACAGATCTCTTCCATCTTCTGCATCTTGAGTATAGGAAGAAGTTATCTTTCTGTTTGGTGGTCAATATGTCAATATTCAGTCACATATCTTGATTGATGGAGATTCATAACTTACTATTTCTCAACTAGCATTCACAATTGGTCTCCTTTCCAAGTCTCAGTTGTGTGACAAACAAGATGGCTTTTCCTCCAAGGTCGTTTTCATTGTTTCATGGAAAGATCATCTTTTGAATTAAGTAAAGTTTTAACAGGAATGCTTCTGGAGGTGCAGTTGGATTTGAAAAGGATGTTGACACTTTAAGCAAGTAGGCATGCATTTTAAAAGATCAATAAGGAAGGGTGCCTGCTTGCCTCAGTCAGTTAAGCATCTGATTCTTGATTTCGGCTCAGGTCATGATCTCAAGGTGATGACATTGAGCCCCTCGTTGGACTCCAAACTCAGTGTGGAGTCTGCTTGAGATTCTTTCCCTCTCACTCCTTCTGCCCCATCCTCCACTTGCTCTTTCTCTCTCTCTCTCTCAAATAAATAAAAATAAATAAATAAATCTTTTTTAAAAACCAGAGATCAACAGAGATAATTTCGAGTGCAGAATTATTTGCAGTTCACTTTTTCTAAGTTCTGTTTGTACACATACACTTCATTCACAACTCTCAAAAAAATTAACTGAATAAAGAAGGAAAAAAATCCATATTACCTTAGATGGTTTTTAGTAGCCATAGATGGTTTTTAGTAGTTTCTATGATCTGTCTGGTCAGACTTGACATGGAGAATGTTCTTCCTTTGCTACGTGGAATTCCTTCTGGCTGCATTTAATAAAGTATTGTTCTACCTTGAACAAAAGCATAGAGTTCACTTTTTAATTCATTCTTATGATTTCAGTAATGAGACATAATTTTCATTCTAGTAATATTCTTTGGAATTTGGGGAAAAAAAGAGTAGTTTAGAATTGGAAATAGAAACACCCAAGTACAATGACTATGGCTTACTTCTTTAGCAAAGGAGCCTATCAATTCATACCCATGAAACATAAAGCTGTGAAGGGGAGAATATATTTCTCATTTCTCAGCTATCTGAAAAGTGTCACTGGACCAACTTTAATCAGATTTCCCATTATCATCTAAATGTATATTTGAGATGCAGCATCAAAAACTAAGTGGGTATTTTTACATTATCATGTTAGATTTTTTTCTGGTAATAAAGCTGCCTGATACTATTTTCTATTATTTCAGCAGCCAACCAGAACTTATTTTATACAACTTTTATCCAGCTCTCCAAAATCAATTTTATATAAATGAAGTCATATAGTGTAGTTAACTGTTAACTTTTCCTACTCTTTATTATTCTATAAGTAATAACCCAGTTATGGTAAAGATAGTTATTGATTTAGAATATTGGAAAAAATAAATAGAGGACAACTTATGTTTTCTTTAGCCTAAGTTTTTCACTTATTGGCAGACCAATGCTTTAAAAAAAGAATGAATTAAGTTTGCTAGTATTAATTATCTGTAAGAAACTTATTACTCTAAATAATTAGGTTTTTTCCTCCAAAGAGAGAGAAGAATCCCAATTTAGGTATGGAATTAACCTTCTTTGAACTCAAGAAAGCTATAGCTGTGAAATTAGGCCATGGTTAATCTTCTGATTAAAACACCTGGATTTAGCTTATACTATTGTTTAAAAGTTATTTAGTAATTTAAAGGACATTTCCTATAAGTAAACTTTCCCCTTATCCTCAGCAATGAAGGAAAAAAAAAAAGGAAAAAATGTCTCTCCCACAACAAAAGCAAAAAGAAATATCCAGTTTCAAAGAATAAATTTTAGATTTGCTTAGATTCAAATTTAAAAAATCAGATTATATATACACAATGCCATCAAATAACAGCCAAATGGGACTCTGGATTGCAAGAAGGGAACTCAGATTTTCTCCATATTTCAAAAGCAGCAATCTTAGTGACAGAATCCACCATGGGGCAGTCCATACTCTTCACACTAATGATAGAAATAATGGGAATGGCTATATTGCACAACAAATTGATTACCTTCAACTTACTTGTTTTGAACATGCTTGCATAATTGTCGCAGGGATTGGTGACATATGATACACTATTTACAGAAAATAAGGGTCAGCCCTTAGATTTGGTCAAAGCACTTCTAATTAATCTTCTGCAGGATCCATATGTCCATGGGGGCAGTGCTATCCCATTGCTAGAGTCTGATAACTGACCAAACTTAACAAGTAGATGTTGGAACAGTAAACCAGATAGAAGCCAACTCCTGTTACTCAAAAGTACCCTCCCCTGCTTTTTGTCCAGGGTTATAGGACTTCTGTTATTAATGTAAGAATATATAACAACTACAGTTGAGAAAACTAATCATTTAAAAAATTTGGGGGGACCCAGAGCCCTTTGCTGATAAGAGCTAGTATCTTCTTCTTTTTTTTTTTTTTTTAAAGATTTTGTTTATTTATTTGACAGAGAGAGATCACAAGTAGGCAGAGAGGCAGGCAGAGAGAGAGGTGGGGAAGCAGGCTCCCTGCTGAGCAGAGAGCCCGATGCAGGGCTCGATTCCAGGACCCTGGGATCATGACCTGAGCAGAAGGCAGAGGCTTAACCCACTGAGCCACCCAGGCGCCCCGTATCTTCTTCTTCTTCTTTTTTTAATTTATTTTTATTTCTTTTCAGCGTAACAGTATTCATTGTTTTTGCACCACACCCAGTGCTCCATGCAATACGTGCCCTCCCTAAAACCCACCACCAGGCTCCCCTAACCTCCCACCCCTCGCCCCTTCAAAACGCCTCAGGTTGTTTTTCAGAGTCCGTGGACTCTCATGGTTCACCTCCCCTTCCAATTTCCCTCAACTCCCTTCTCCTCTCCAACTCCCCATGTCCTCCGTGTTATTTGTTATGCTCCACAAATAAGTGAAACCATATGATAATTAACTCTCTCTACTTGACTTATTTCACTCAGCATAATCTCTTCCAGTCCCGTCCATGTTGCTACAAAAGTTGGGTATTCATCCTTTCTGATGGAGGCATAATACTCCATAGTGTATATGGACCACATCTTCCTTATCCATTTGTCCTTGGAAGGGCATCTTGGTTCTTTCCACAGTTTGGCGACCATGGCCATTGATGCTATAAACATTGGGGTACAGATAGCCTTTCTTTTCACTACATATATATCTTTGGGGTAAATACCCAGTAGTACAATTGCAGGATCATAGGGAAGCTCTATTTTTAATTTCTTGAGGAATCTCCACACTGTTCTCCAAAGTGGCTGCACCAACTTGCATTCCCACCAGCAGTGTAGCTAGTATCTTCTTACTGTAAAAACCTAGAAATATCCAGCAAATTTTGCACATAAATGAAACCCCTGAACCCATCCACACACCTCCAACAACTCCTTGGTCAAGATACTTAATGTGACAACTGGAGGATTAGGTTCATACTTAATTCTCTGTACCTCTAAACTTTCTAGTGCAGTGACTGGCCTGGAGTAGATTTTCAGATACTTTGGGAATCAATAATTTACTAGGGGCTGGGGTTGGTGCTCTTATCCACAGGGAGCTCCAGAGCACCAGTGGAAAGCCTCCTAGGAACTCAGTGCCCTTGTGTCTGAGGTCTAGCACTCTCCCACCACTGCCTCTTGTCTGTTCAGGACAGAAGGATTCCAGGAAGACTGGGATGGCTGCGTGGCAGTGTGAATGCTGACGTCGGTGATGACCAAATGCAATGCAAGCCCAACCTGACCAACTGGGCAAGTCTTGAGTAAGATCACTGCTGTCAGGCTGATCCTGTTTTTGGCTCTTTGCTGATGATATTTGTTATTGGAATATCATTGTCCTCCAATTTGTTATTGGAATATCACTGTCCTCCATAGTTAACTATTCCTGTGTCACCAGGAAATCTCTGAAATGAGTCAGAGAAGCAGTGCACTGAGACATAAGTCCAGAACCAATTATCTCGACAGGGAATTTGTGCTATAGAAAGAATACAGGAAATGGCTTCAAATTTATTCCATGTTCCAGTTTTAGAATCACGTCCTTTTCAGGATGAGGAGAGGATGACTGGTGTGTGTGTGTGTGTGTGTGATGGGGAGATGCCCAAGGAGGTCCCAAAGCTATGGATCAAACCATACTTTGAGAGATATTGTGAGGCTAGAATTTCTAAGGCACATGTGACCTGTGACTTGACTTTTTCTGATCCAGAACCTTTAGCATTGTCCCAGAAACCCACCAATGCCTTGACAGTCCTTCATAGCAGAGCCACACTAAACCCTGAAGGCAGGGTGTATCACTGATAGTTCATTAGTGCAGAGATCAAGTTTCCATGAGAATGCCCCATTGGCAAAGGTTCAGTTCAATCACAGCATATCACGAACATGAACACGAATGTGGTTAAGTCTGGAACTACAGATTGTTGTACTATCTGTGTCTTACCGTGTCTTACTCTGTTCTGTGTCTATACTCCCTGTAGTGATTGGCTAGGATCAGAGCTAAAGGACAATGATCCAAGGGAGAGGAGATCCAGGCTATGTTTGTTGAGAGCTGGTAGTTGGGGTCTACCAGGCAAACAAGGACTCACGAGGGGGAGAATGGCTCTGCAAGGTAGCTCAGACAGACTCTTTAGACAGACTGTGGTCTCTCTGACTTGTCTCAGGCTCTGTCCTCTACTCTTTTGTTGTTCCTTTTCTTTTGTTGTTCTGTGAGCCAAATCTTACTCTTTCTCTAGGGTTTGCTTTCAATGGACCTCTTGGAAAGCTCCTCTAATATCTCAGCTCCACTTCTCTTCTCTGACTTCCTATTACTGAAGAAGAATTATTACCCATGTGGCATTTAAATATTCTCAATAGTCTCCAGTTGTTTCTGGTCATTCTCCTTCCCTAGTTGGATCCTTGAGCATAGGATGTCTGTAGGTACTGCTCCATGGGATTGAGCAAGTACAGAAATCAAGAATTATTGGATTGAGTGAGTTAGAAATCCCATAATAATGCAAATAATTTTATGAACATTGGCATGGAGAGGGCATGGAATCTTCTTAGCATTTTGCAAACTTTTTTTTTTAAAGATTTTTATCTATTAATTTGACACAGAGAGAGAGGTATCACAAGTAGGCAGAGCAGCAGGCGCAGAGAGAGGGGGAAAGCAGGCTCCCCGCTGAGCAGAGAGCCTGATATGGGGCTCGATCCCAGGACCCTGAGATCTGACCTAAGCTGAAGGCAGAGGCTCAACCCACTGAGCCACCCAGGTGCCCCAACATTTTGCAAACTTTTTGAAAGTGACCCATACTAAGAAATTCTTTTCCCATCACAATACAATACACACAAATATATGTAATAGAGACAAAAGTGACCTGAAACAAAACTTACCCTACTATATCATGTGATATTTTCTGTTCTGTTCCATTTTGCTAAAAAAAAAAAAAAAGTGCTGGACACCACCATGAATTGATTTCATGATCTGCCAATGGGTGGCCACTTTTTGTTTGCAAAACACATACTTACCACATGAGATCATAGTGAGCTTGACAAGGAAAGCTACCCTGCTTTGCATTCTTCTCCAAAAATCTTAAAAATAGTTCTTTCTTCATCCACAGTTCATATAACATCCAAAGCAAATACTTAAAATTCTGAAGTGGGTTTAACTGTATTTCACAGCTAACAAGTGGTGAAGTTAAAAGCCATATCCAGACTTAAGATTCCAAATCAAGGGTTATTTCTACTTTATCATGTTACATCCATTATCTGATTTGTGTCTGTCTAGCTTTCCCAACTAGTTGTAAATACCCAACGGACCAGAAATGCACCTAACATCTGGCTGGATGCTCAGGAGGTGCTCAATGAATACCTGATAAACAGAAGGGTATAATACGGTTGGTCCAAAGCCATATGTTTTATGAGGTATGATTATACTTCATGTATAATCTCATGGCTATGATAGTCTACGAGCCATTGGTCGATGGGGTGGCAATGGAAAAGTTTCCCAAGCTTGCAGGGCTTCTTCAATGAACAGATAATAAGTACTGACAGAGGAACACTATTTGGTTCCTCCCTGTCTTTGAGCTTTTCCCAGATCTCCAAAAGAAAGTTCCAGGGAGACATTAAAAGCACCAAAGAAGAAGATCTTTGCTTTTGCTTGTTTCCCCAAACAGCTGGTTTTCCAAGGCTATCATCTGTAGACCTGGCTTCTAGCAAACCCTGAATCCATGATCAGTGGCAAACTATTGAGAATATGCCCCAATTTCTGCTACCTTGGGCCTCTCCAGCTAAATCCAATGTCCTTGGGGAAACATATACGTCTGTCCTAAGGTATATACTCATGTGTATGAGGAGGTAGGGTAAGAGAGTTAAGACTGAGCAGGCACTGAATCGTCATCTGTTGAATGCATGTATGAATGATTATGTGGATGAAGAAACTCGAAGTGTAAATATATGCTATCCATATGTAGATATCAAGGGCTTTTTATATGCCCCTATAGGAGGCTCTTTTCCTCAATGTCCCAGGAGGGGGAAATGTGACAATAACACAGTCCTCTGGGTACTTGGAAAAGAAAAGACAGGTGGGGAGATGAATTGAGGGGAGAAAAGGGAAGAACTGGAATGAGGAATGAGAGGGAAGTATGTGGTTGGAATAACAGGAAGAAGGCCCAGCAACACCAAATGTTGACTTCAATCTTTGTTAGCTCTGGAATTACCTTTATTTTACCTGTTACTCTGTATACTTTGTTAGATTCCAAGTACATGTTTCATGTGATGAAAAGTTCCTGTTTACTTATTCTTCCTGAGCCTGTTTAAAAAAGGCTGTTTAAGCATCTCAGTAAGTCTCTTATAGCTGATAAAATTCTGAGCTGAGCTGAGAAATGGGAGAAAGAGGTATCATCGTAGCTTCCTAAATCCAGTTCCTGTGGAAGAACAGAGAGAGGAAGGCTTCTCTGACATTGAATCAAACAGAACCCTCTCAGCAGGAGGAAGATAGGAGATGTTGCAATGAAAGGACTCACCTTTCAACCCTGTGTTTGATATGGTTTTGGGAAAAGAACAGCATTCTGTCCAAAAGTCAGGTCAAAAGCCTCTCCACAAGTTGATTTCTCAATCCAGGAGAGGTAATATCAAATAAAACAAAGGCCCTTGTCCCAAATGAGAGCATTAGCAAATGTCTTTCCTCTTCTGGGAATGGTGTTCTCTCACAGCATCATTCTGAATGATCACTTTCCAGAGATGCAAGAGGTTAGTCTTTCAAATGAAATGTATGGTGATGGACAAGGCCAGTGGTTCCAAGGGCAGGAGACTGGTGCTACCCTTGGGCCTGGGAGAAGCATTAGGATCAAGAGCACAGCTACTGGAGCCAGACTGCTTGGATCTGAAGTTAATTCTGCTACCAGCTATGTAAGTCACATTATCTTTCTGTGCCTCACATGTGAAAGAGGGATAAAATAGTTTTATCTCATAGGAATAAATAAGTTAATGTAGGAAATGCGGTGAAAACTGTGTGTGAATATAGCAGGCATTTAATAAGTCCTAGCTATTAGAATATATAAGAAAAGAGATAATTTATTTTCTATATTCAGAGTTTATTTTTTTATTTTTTATTTTTTTCATTTTAATAAGGACCAGTGGCTTCAAGAATCTTGGAATGATAGAACTGAAAGGAATGTTTATTTTACAGATCTGCAAAAAGCCTAGAGTTGAGCTCTCCAAGGCCACATAGCTACCTATTGGCACATTCAGGTCTAAAAACCAGACTTCCAGATTCTAGACCATTCCCGACTGTGCCACACTCCTTCCCTAGCAGGCAATGTGCAGGACCAAGAAAGTTCTATCAGAGCAATAATAATCAGAATTGCAGCATCTCCCCCAAGGACTCCCTTGTCACTCCAAAGGCAATCTTAGGTTGAGTCATTCGTTCATTTAACCATGCACTTACTCACTCAGCACTGAGTTAGGCTACCCACAGAAGGCACAGAAATGTAAAACACAGATGTCATCCTTAATGGACTTCAACTAAAATTGGGGGAATAAGATAGGAAGAGATTAAAATGATACGGTAATAGTCATTTACATAGTGTGAAAAGTATTAGAGAGGTTAGGCATTTTTTGCCATGTAACCAATCACATGTTCAATAAAAGAGTTTATGGTAGAGTGAGTAAATTTATGAATGATTAAAATAAACGAAGCCAAGTGGGTCTACTAGGAGTTGGGCTGTGTTTAATGTTTTCTGTAGCTGTAGGTGCCGGAGGTTTCACATTTCTGTAGTGTCTTTGTTTTTGTCTCCCCTGTTGTCCTGGGATTTCTCTTCCTTAGACAGAGTCTGTGTTTGTGGTGGTGAGGTTTTGGGAAGAGGTAGTGTTCTGTAACTGTATGGTTAAACTTTAGTGTTTTCGTGTGCCTGGGTCCCTGGGATGTGACCTTCACAAGTGTTTCTTAGACTCCCCCAACCCCTTAAGTAAGAAAGGAAAGGTAGAAGGAGCTAGAATCAAGGAAGTATACTTCTCCAAGATAGAATAAGACTCTGGTAAAATCTTTCCCCTGGAGAGTAGAACTTTGTTGTGGAAAAAATTCTGGGTTTATTAAAAAAAAAGAGAGAGAGAGAAAGAGAACATTTCTTCATCACCTGTCAGAGCTATGAGGTTACCTTTCTTGGTTCTTCACCATGAGAACCTGGTGGGGTTTTGAGAAGTAAAGCCCATGAAAATAAGAGAGACCCCCTAAGAGCACAGTCTCTTTCTCTCATAGTAGTCCACATTCAGCTCCAGCAATTTGTTGAAATTATCACAAAAATGTTCTTATCAATGATGCATGGCTTTAGTGCTTCACATAAACAGATCTCAGAGACTCTCTGGATTCCATTCTTTTTTTTTTTCTTTTCTCCTTAATTAAAAAAAATTTTTTTAAATTTCTTTTCAGCGTAACAGAATTCATACATAGTTTTACACCACACCCAGTGCTCCATGCAATGCGTGCCCTCCACAATACCCACCACCAGGCTCCCCCAACCTCCCACCTCCCGCCCCTTCAAAACCCTCAGGTTATTTTTCAGAGTTCATAGTCTCTCATGGTTCATCTCCCCCCCAACTTTTTGTTTTTTTAAGTAGGCTCTGTGCACAGTGTGGAGCTCAACCCAGGTTGAACTCATGACCCTGAGATAAGACCTGAGCTGAAATCAAGAGTGGAATATTTAACTGACTGAGCCATGGAGGTGTCCCTGGATTCCATTCTTTGTCCAGAGTTTGGGGTGGCTAGCCCCACAACCTCAGCTCCCTTATGAGTCCAAGAAAGGTGATTAATTTTTAGTTTGTTCAGTTTTTTCACTTAAGATTGTGACTGATTTCCAAGCTGTCTGTAAGTAGGGCTGAAACCAGAAGTTTCAATTTCATTTTTTTTGTATTTGCATATGCAGTTATACCAGCACTATTTCTTGAAAAGATTATTCTTTCCCCATTGAATCTTTTGGCATCCTTGTCAAAAGTCATTTGACCATAAATGTGAGAATTTATTTCTGAACTTTCAATTTTACTCTATCTGTATGTCTACTCTTATGCCAGTACAACTCTGTCTTGTTTACAGTAGCTTTGTAGTAAGTTTCGAAAAGGAGAAGTGTAAGTCCTTCAAATCCACTATTCTTTTTTTAAGTTTGTTTTGGTTATTCTGCTTTCCTTGCATTTCCATATAAATTTTAGGGTCATCTTGTCATTTTAGAAGGAAGCCATCCGGGGTTTTGAAATGGACTGCATTGAGTCTTTAGATAAATTTGGGGAGTTTTGCTATCTTAATAATACTGTCTTCTAGGGATACTTGGGTGGCTCAGTTGGTTAAGTGACTGCCTTCAGCTTAGGTTATGATCCTGGAGTCCTGGGATCAAGACCTGCATCGGGCTCCCTGCTCAGCAGGGAGTCTGCTTCTCCCTCTGACCCTCCTGCCTCATTCTCTCTGTCTCTCATTCTCTCTCTCTCTCAAATAAATAAATAAAATCTTTAAAAAAATAATGCTATCTTCCAGTTCTTAAATATCAGGTGTCTTTCTACTTATTTAAGTCTTCTTTAATTTCTTTCAATGATGTTTTATAATTTTAAGTGCACAAATACTATACTTTGTTGAATTTATTCCTAAATATTTTATTCTTTTAATTATACTCTAGGTGGGACTGTTTTCTAGATTTCATTTTTGGATTACACATTATTCCTGTATAGAAATGAAATAATTATTTTTTAATTTCAATTGTTTCATTTGAGTATAGTTGATATACAATGTTACATTATTTTAGGGGTACAACATAGTGATTCAACATTTCTAAACATTATATCGTGCTCACCACAGTGTAGCTACCATCTGTTAACCATATAATGCTATTATAATATCACTGAGTATATTTCCTGGGCTGTGACATTTATTTCCATGACTTATTCATTCCATAACTGTAAGTCAGTATTTTCCAGTCCCTTCACCTGTTTTGCCCATCCACCCACCCGTTGCCTCTGGGGACCATCCGTTTTCTGTATTTATAAGTCTGATTCTGCTTTTTAGTTTATTCATTTGCTTTGTTTTTTAGATTCCACATGCGAGTGAAATAATATGGTATTTGTCTTTCTCTCTCTGACTTATTTCACTTAGCATAATATCCTCTAGGTCAATCTATGTTGTCTCAAATGGCAAGATATCTTCCTTTTATACGGTTGTATAATAGTCCATTGCATATGTGTATATATGTATGTGTATGTGTGCCACATCTTCTTTATCTGTTTACCTATTGATGGACACTTAGGTTGCTTCCATATCTTGATTATTGTAAATAATGCTACAATAAAATAGGGGTGCATATATCTTTTCAAATTAGTGTTTTCATTTTCTTTGGGTAAGTATTCTGTAATGGAAATATTGGATCATATGGTATTTTTATTTTTAATTTTTTGAGGAACATCCACATTGTTTTCCGCAGTGGCTGTACCAATTTACATTCCCACCAACAGTGCTCAAGGGTTACTTTTTCTGCACATCCTCACCAACACTTATTATTTTTTGTCTTTTTTATTTTAGCCATTGTGACAGGTGTAAGGTGATATCTTTAAACTAGTTGATTTTTTTATGTTGACTTTGTGTCCTGCAACCTTGCTAACCTTGTTTATTAGCTCTTATGGTTTTAGAATGTTTATTTTAGGGTGGTCAGTTAATGTTTCTCTTTGGTCCAGTGACATTGGGGTTTAAGATATCCACAGGATTTACCAATCAGAGCCATTGTTATACTAAGAAAATACAATCTTAATAATATGGTGATAAGATAAACAGTCCTAGACTAAATGATGGGGTCCAGATGACTTGTTTTTTATTATGGGCCTGACATGAGCATGTTTATAGACTGAAGAGAAGGAACAAGTGAGAAGAAAGAGATTGATAGTTGAACAAAAAGAAGATGATTGTTAAAGACTCAGAGGAGTCAGAAGGGGGTGAGTTAAGTTTAAGCAATGACTTTGTGATACTTTAAGGTTTACCTTATGTTCTTAGATTTGGGGAAAACAACCAAGGATAGATATGAATGAGAATGTGAGCTAGAGAATACATTAAAACTGCTGACTAAAAACAAGAAGCTAGCGTAGAGTAAGCTTGATGATTTCAATTTCTCCATGACATGGGAACATAGGTAATCTGCTGAGGGTTTTGAGGATAATGGCAGAAGTTTGGAATAATTGTTGAGGAGGTTGGAGAACAGTCTGACCAAAAGCAAGTAATAGGGTCAATGGGTGTTTCTGACCAAAAGCAAGTAAAAGGGTCATTAGGGACATGTGCACACAAGAATAAGGAGATATACAAGCAATAATCTTGCATTGATCTTGGGATAGAGATTTACTGTACAGTTGCTGTAGCAGGGAAAGTATATTAACAAAATGTATCAAAGATACTGGCAAAGAGTAATTGAGGCAACCAATCATGTTATTACAGATTAGGTTGGCAAGGAGCTTTAGAAGTTCCTCATAGACTGGGAAAAAATTGTGGGGTTAAAGAACTGGAGGTCGATGCAGTCAAAAAGTAGGTTTAATGGGAATTAAGGCACAAGAGAGGTAGAAGGATGAGAAGGCCCATAATGGAATAATGGAATTCAGAATTTCTGATCTGGTGCAGCTCCAGAGGTTAGTAAGATTCCAGGCATGACTTAGCCAAGTAGAGTAGAGGTGACAGCTACTGGAATTATGGAGGTCCAAGTCTGTGTTTCTGGATGGCTCATTTAGATGAACCTTGATATCATCCCGAATTATGATAATAACTGGGGTAGAGAGAAAGATGCAGGTCCTATCACTGTCAGTTAATGAAGAGGAGTACCTGAGAAGTTGGGAGATGGCAGTAAGAAAATGAGGCAGAGGTTGGTCTATCTGAGTGACTCAACCTCATAGAATCAAGGGCTTTTATCCAACAACCCCGAGGGGTACAACAGTCCCATTAATAGAGTGGCACATTCTGGACTGGTTCTTAAGGTGGGGGAGCATCATAAGAGAATCCTTGGGGGTGAAGTAGGGTGATAGTCCATATCTATACTAGAAAAACTTAGCCTGGTAACTCCAGTATACCCATTAAAAAGAGCTAAATTCCACTGTCCTTCCCTTCCCAGTGAGAACTGCTATTTTATGGATGGCTACAGAAATGTAGGGGAATTCCTGAGGAACATGTGGCTTCTATCCCATCCATACTCCAGTTTGCTACTAAAGACTATATAAAAACAGGAATCTAGATTTCTGACAGATCTTTCCAAGGAAAAATGCACATAATTCTCATAATTACATTCCACTTTGTACGAAAGAGCCTACATTCATATATTCACTTTTTATAACTGAGATGTTATTTATAGTGAAATGAGCAAATCTTAAGAGCAGTTTGGTGAGTTTTGACAAATGTGTAAGCCCTCAAGCTATAGAATATTTCCATTACTCTGGAAAGTTCCCTGGTGACCCCTCTAACTCAATTCCTGCCCTTCTTGAGGTAACTACAGTCCTGATTTCTAGCATCAAAGATTAGTTTTGCCTGTTTTAGAACTTCATATTAATGGAAACACAGTACTCTTTTGTGTCTGGCTTCTTTTGCTTAACCTAGCAAGGTTTAAAGTTAGAATTTGGGGATTAAATTAAGTCATTCTAATGGAAAATTCTCATTATTACTCAGGTGACTGAATTCAGACCAGAATAAAGGCAGGTGTATGCAAGATCTCTGGTATGTTTCTACCTCCTGGATAGTTTGCCAAGAAAGCCCAAGATAAATTTTAGTTAAGCATTATATTAAGCATTTAGTTAAGTATTATATCCTGTGGCCAAAGCCCACTAGGCTTTTGGCCCCATCCCTGAACTTTTTCTTGTCTCTGAAATGGATCAGAGGGAATATTTCTTTCCCATACCTTCTGAGAGGGATAATAAACCTGCTATGTGCTTGGTAGGATGATAGTGTTCTTGCTTTAGGGCATAAACAGAAAACCCTAGAATATATTTTCCAACTTAAAAATGAAATCCCAACTTAAACCTGATATCCTGGAATAAATGTCTTAAAATCTGTTTCAATAGGGACGCCTGGGTGGCTCAGTTGGTTAAGCAGCTGCCTTCGGCTCAGGTCATGATCCCAGCGTCCTGGGATCGAGTCCCACATCGGGCTCCTTGCTCGGCAGGGAGCCTGCTTCTCCCTCTGCCTCTGCCTGCCACTCCGTCTGCCTATGCTCGCTCTCTCGCTCGCTCTCTCTCTGACAAATAAATAAATAAAATCTTTAAAAAAAAAATCTGTTTCAATAGAATCCAAAGTCTGAGCAAATATCTTTCCCTTTCTTAAAATTCTCCTTCAGTGGTGATGTTATGGTTGAAATGCTTGTGTCCCCTCCAAATTCATTTGTTGAAGCCTTAACCCCCAAAGGGATGATATTTAAAGGTTGGGGCCTTTTGGAGGTATTTAAGGTTGGATGAGATCTTGAGGGTGGGGTCCTCATGGTGAGACTAGTGCTCTTAAAAAAGAGACACCACAGAGTAATCTCTTTCCCTCTCCCTCTCTCTCACCCTCCATCTCTTCCTCCGCCCCTCAATCTATATCCCTTACCCTCCCCCGCTATCTTCCTCCCTCCCTCCTTCCCAAGAGAAGAAGATTTGGAATGAATTATCTTCCTGGGACCTTGATCTTGGACTTCCAGCCTCCAGAACTGTGAGAAATACATTTCTGTTGTTTAAGCTGCCCAGTCTTTGGTATTTTGTTATGGCAGCCCAAGCTGATTAAGATAGGAGGTAATACTTGTTAAGTACAAACTACATAAAAGACCTTCTATCACACTTAATCTTTGAAACAAAACTAGGAGGCAGGTATTAAGAGTTCCATTTTGCCAGGAAGGAAAATAAAACTCAGCATCACACAGCTGGCAAATGATGACAGATATCAAATAGCCTTCCATTCCAAGGAAGTTGCACCATTTTATTTTCTCACTAACAATCCTCATACGCTTTCTAAGTAACTCCCAACCCTTTTAAAGATTCCTGATAGGTCTATCTCACTATAAGTTCTTGATCCACATTGCTTTCTTTTTTGAGATAATGGTTGAAAATAGGGACAGGTTCTGAAACCATTGGAATATTGGCTTTGATGTTTCCATATCAGCATATATTCATCTATGTGAGGATTCTTAGGGAAACAGAAGGGTACTTGGTATAGACAAGCAATGGTGCCTTGACAAGGGAAAGCATCATGGGCAGAGATTTAGGGAGAGAGCTAGAGGGAGGAATATTCTAATTTTACCTTGTTTTACTGCTTACATTGTCCTAAGGGTGTATTAGATGAGAAGTGAGATTAGGGGAGCTGAAATTGCTTTGGAATGATAGGAATGCTTTGCAATGGTATTGTCCCTAATCCACTGTAAATTTTGATTAAAATCTGCCTACTGCTTGAGGAACTTAGGAGCAGAGCTCAACAAAATAGGAGCCTCAAAACACAAAACAAATGCAAATACAATTGAAGAAATACACATTGATGAAACTATGACCTCTTGGATCATCTTTTCCTAATGCTTTCTCGGTGAGGAGACTAGTCGCATCAGCCTGAGGTAGTAGGATAATGTCATGACATTGAAGGCTGTCTTGGATGGGTATCCTCTATAAAGATAGTTGTTGTATCAAGGTTACACAGTTGGGAAGAGGCTGAGACAGTATTTGAACCTGTTCTCTTTCTCTCTCTTTCAGATTTATTAAGTTTTACTTGACATAAAATTGTAAGATATTTAAAGAGTACCTTGTGATGATTTGATACATGTGTATACATTGTAAAAGGATTTCTCCCATCTAGTTAATTAACACATCTGTCACCTCATATATTTTTACATGTAGTATATATGTAATATAGATTGTAATGTTATGTATATACTTTATTTTCACATAAATATATTTGGTGAGAACACTTAAGTTCTACTCTCTTAACAAATTTTCATAATAAAATAGAGTGTTACCAACTATAGTCAATATGTTATACAATAGATCTGTACTCATTTTATTTATTTACTTACTTATTTAATTATTTATAGATTTTATTTTTAAGTAATCCTCTACACCCAACATGGGGTTTGAACTCATTACCCTGAGATCAAGAGTTGTATGCTCTACCAACTGAGCTAGCCAGGCACCCAAGAACCTTATTCATTATATAGCTAAAAGTTGGTACTCTTTTACCAGCCTCTCCTTATTCTCTCCTCCCCCAAGGCCCCCAGTCCTGGCAACCACTTTTCTATTTTCTGTTCCTATGAGTTTGGCTTTCTCTTTAGATTCCACACCCAAGTGATGCCATGTGGTATTTGTCTTTCTCTGTCTAACTTAATTCACTTAGCATTATGCCATCCATGTTGCTGCAAATGGCAGGATTTCCTTCTTTCTAATGGCTGAGTAATTCTTCCTTGTGTGTGTGTGTGTGTGTGTACACACACACACACACACACATATAGATATATATATCCCACATCTTCTTTATCCATTCATCTGTTGATGAACACTTAGGCTTTTTTTTTTTTAAGATTTTATTTATTTATTTGACAGACAGAGATTACAAGTAGGCAAGAGAGGCAGGCAGGGAGAGAGAGGAGGAAGCAGGCTCTCTGTGGAGCAGAGAGCCGGACGTGGGGCTCGATCTTAGGACTCTGGGATCATGACCTGAGCCGAAAGCAGAGGCTTTAACCCACTGAGCCACCAGGCACCCCATGTTGTTTTTATATCTATGCAATTGTGAATAATTCTGTAATGAGCATGAAAATGCAGGTATCTCTTAGATATTTTTGTTTCCTTTGGATATATACCCAGAAGTAGGATTGCTGGATCAAATGGTGTTTCTATTTTTAATTTTTTGACGGATCTCCATGTTGTTATTCATAGTAACTGCACCAATTTGCATTCTCACCAATGGTGCTAAAGGATTCCTTTCTCCCCATATCCTTGCTAATACTTGTTACCTCTTTTCTTTTTGAGAAGAGCCATTCTAACAGGTGTGAGGTGATTTCTTGTGGTTTTAATTTGCCTTTCCCCAATGATTAGTGATGTTGTGCACCTTTGCAAGTATCTGTTGGCCTTTATATATCTTCTTTGGAAAAATACCCATTTTATACCTATTTTACATCTGCCTATTTTTATTTTTATTTATTTTTTTAAGATTTTATTTATTTATTTGTCAGAGAGAGTGAGCACAGGCAGACAGAGTGGCAGGCAGAGGCAGAGGGAGAATCAGGCTCCCTGCTGAGCAAGGAGCCCGATGTGGGACTCAATCCCAGGATACTGGGATCATGACCTGAGCCGAAGGCAGCCATTCAACCAACTAAGCCACCCAGGCGTCCCTGCCTATTTTTAAATCAAATTGTTTGTTTTTGCTATTGAGTTGTATGAGTTCTTTATATATTTTGGATATTAACAGTTTATCATATATATCATTTGCAAATAGACTTTTTGTTTTTTGATGGTTTCTTTTGCTGAACAGAAGCTTTTTAGTTTGATGTAGTGCCACTTGTTTATTTTCACTTTTGTTACCCTTGCTTTTTGTGTCAATTCCAAAGCTCTTTGCCAAGATCAATGTCAAAGAGCTTACCACTGATGTTTTCTTCTAGGAGTTTTATGGTTTCAGATCTTAACTTTAAGTCCTTAATTCATTTTGAGTTGCATTTTGCATATTGTGTAAGATAGGGATCCAGTTTCATCCTTTGCATGAGGTTGTTTTTGCAATACCATTTGTTGAAGAGACTATCCCATTTCTTATTGTATATCCTTGGCTCCTTTGTTGTTAATTAATTGACCTTACTCTGTTAGGTTTTATCGCGGACTGATTGAATGGAATAAAGACACCAAGGCAAGCGAGCATTCGAGGACCGGCTTTATTGCAAGCACCCTCGGGCAAGGTTCCGCGACTCTGGAGGAAAGAGAGTCGGGAAGTCGTGAAGCAAAGAGGTAGGGGCTTATATGGGATTCTGTTGGGGAAGTCTGAAGAGGAGGTACTGAGACCTTGTCGAGTTTTCCTAATAAGGGCCGAATTCAGCTGCGGGGCTCCTCATTGGTTCGTCAGTGGGAGGAGAAAGGTTTTTGTCTCCCGTTTGAGTTTCTGTTTCCTGGGTCTGATGTGGTCGTCGCAGGAGGGTGATGGCGGGAACCGCGGCCATCTTAGGTGTCCGTCATTTTGAATGGTTCTCCCCTCTCTCGCCTGACCCCAACATACTCTATGTGTGAGTTTATTTCTGGGTTCTTTATTCTGTTGATCTATGTGCCTCTTTTCATGCCAGTATTATACTATTTTGATTACTATAGCTTTAAAATATAGTTTGAAATCAGGAAATATGAAGCTGAACCTGGTTTCTTTGATTACAAAAATTCTTTCTGCTATGTAGTTTTCCCACTTTTCCGTAAGGAGTTTCTTACTGTTCTGTTACATAGGCCCCCAGCATGTATGCAGGTCACTTTCTTAATTCCCTATAGCACAGCTGAGAAATATTTATTTATTTATTTTTAATTTCTTTTGAAGATTTATTTATTTGAGAGAGAGAAAAAGCAAGCAGGGAGGGACAGAGGGTAAGAGAGTCTCAAGCAGACTCCTTGCTGAGTGTGGAGCCTGACCCAAGACTCTACCCTATGACCTGAGATCATGATCTAAGCTGAAACGAAGAGTCGGATGTTTAAGGGACTGTGACACCTAGGCGCCCCTCAGAAATATTTTTTTAAAACAGTGATTGATTTGTTCAGGTTTTCTATTCCACCTTAGGTCAAATTTAATCATTTATATTTCAGGAAGTGTATTCATTTTATCTAGGTTTTCCAGTGGATTAGTGTTAATTTGTTATAGTGTCATAATTTCCTTTTATCTTTTATATATGTGCATCTACAACTTTCACTCATTCCTAATGTGTTTTTTGTGGCTTCTCTTTTTTCCTTGACTAATCTTGTGAAAGGATTTTATTTTATTCAATTGGCAAAAAAAAAAAAAAAAAAGAGGAGGAGTTTGGAGAACTGTAAATGCTATCTATTCGGTAACTTTTTTTTTTTAATGCACTGTATGCCATGCACTGATTGTAGCTAAATGCTGCTGATATTTGGAGTGATTATATGCCCCAATTTATGTCTTTTTTCAGGTGTAATTGTTAATAGCAATCTCCTTACTCTCAAAAGTACATGATCAACCTACTGATGGGACAGATAAAATTAAAGTTGAAATGTACAAGTGATAGCTGTAGCAAGACAAATTTTGGCAGATTGTGGAAGATGGAAGCCTGGTTGGAAGGATTTACAAAAATGGATGACAACAACTGGAGACAGATGCTTATTTTGAAGACTTTTGCTATAAGAAAGAGAAGAAATGAGGTAGGAGGTAGAAGAGATGGAGTTATTTGTTTGCTATTTTATCCATTTCTGCTTTTATTATTTTTATTTCTTCTTTCTACTTTCTGTGGGCTTATTTGAGTTGTTTATTTCCTAGCTTCTTAGGTTAATGTGTAATGCATTCGAAACCATATATACATGTGACCATGAATAAAACATATAGGTTCTGATATGGGGTGCTTTTATTTTTACTCATTTCTAAACAATTTGAAATTTCAATTTTGGCATTTTCTTTACCAATGAATTATTTAGAAGTGACTTAAAATATCTAGATGCATGGATTCAAGTTTTAAAAAAAGTTCTAGTTTTAATATACTATATTCAATGAAATGGTCTATGTATTTCTATTTATCTTTTTTATTATGTTATGTTAGTCACCATACAATATATTTATTAGTTTTTGATGTAGTGTTCCAAGATTCATTGTTTACATATAATACCCAGTGCTCCGTGCAATATGTGCCCTCCTTAATACCCACCACAAGGCTCACCCCGCCCCCCTCCGCCAAACCCTCAGTTTGTTTCTCGGAGTCCACAGTCTCTCATGGTTCATCTCCCCCTCTGATTTCTCCCCTTCACTTTTCTTTTCCTTCTGCTACTGTCCTTCATATTATTCCTTATGTTCTGCAAACAAGTGAAACTATATGATAATTGACTTAAGTCTATATATCTTTTTAAAAATTTATTGTAATCTTCTTAGTGGCCTTCTATAGGACCAATTTTTGTAAATTTTAACTGAGCAAATGAACAAATTATGTATTCTCTGTTGACTATGAGTTCTATGCACATCTATTAGCATAAACTTGTTAATTATATTATGTAAGTATTCCATAATGTATTATTACTCATAATAATAATAATGTATTATTACTCATAATACATCATAGTGGGAGACTTTAACAGACCTCTCAGATGTGGATTTCATAATTTCCTTTTGTGATTTTACCAATTTTTCATGTACTCCAAATTGATGTTAGGAACATTTAAGTTGATGATTATTATATCTTCATGGTGAATTATTTAACAATGTGAAATGTCCTTTTTTTATTATTATGTTCAGTTAGCCAGCATATAGTACATCATTAGTTTGTGATGTAGTGTTCGAGGATTCATTAGTTGTATATAACACCCAGTGCTCATCACAACATGTGCCCTCCTTAATACCCAGTTACCCCATCTTCTCGCCCCCCTCCCTTCTGTAACCCTCAGTTTGGTTTCCAGAGTCCAGAGTCTCTCATGGTTTGTCTCCTCCTCTGATTTCTTCACTTTCAGTTTTCCCTCCCTTGTGATCCTCTGTGCTATTCCTATGTTCCACATATGAGAATTGTCTTTCTCTTATTGACTTATTTCACTTAGCATAATCCCCTCCAGTCCCATCCATGTTGATGCATGGGATATTCATCCTTTCTGGTGGCTGAGTAATATTCCATTGTACATATGGACCACATCTTTATCCATTCATCTGTTGAAGGGCATCATGGCTCCTTCCACAGAAGGAGTTACGTTTCGTTAGTGTGGATATTGCTGCTATGAACATTGACCCGCATGTGCCCCTTCTTTTCATTACATCTGTATCTTTGAGGTACGTACCAGTAGTGCAATTGCTAGGCCGTAGGGTAGGTCTGTTTGTGAAATGTCCTTTTATAAACTTGTGATCTTTCTGACTTTCAATTCTGTTTTGTGTGATATTGATCGGGCTATGAGCAGCTTTCTGTTAGTAGTTGCTGGCAGTATGTTTTCAAACTTGGAGTAATCATAGTTTTGGCATTCTCTAGTAAGCTGCGCATGGCTGGATTTTTAAAATCCAACCTAATTTACCTTTTATAAAACAAACTCACCCAAGTTGTTTTTTTCCTTATTTGGACGTATTTAGACCTATTCTCGCACGTTATTTTGTGTTTCCATTTACCATCCTTTCTCTCATTTCCTCTTCAGCCTTTCTATGGGTTACTAGGATTTCCTTTGTTCCTCCTTTCATTTACTACTTTGAAAACCACACACATTTTATTTTTATGCTTCTATAGGTTATGGTTAAATTTTTATCACAAGTTGTTAAATTTATGTTTTTCTAACTGTGGCTGAAGTCATGCACTACCTACTGATCATTTTTTTAAAAAGATTTTTATTTATTTATTTGAGAGAGAGAGAGTGAGAGAGAGCATGAGAGGGTAGAAGGTCAGAGGGAGAAGCAGACTCCCCAAGATCTGGGAGCCCGATGTGGGACTCGATCCAAGGACTCTGGGATCATGACCTGAGCCGAAGGCAGTTGCCCAACCAACCGAGCCACCCAGGCACCCCCTACTGATCATTTTTGATGAATCTTCAAATGCTTTTATTTTCCTGACGTCTTTGCCAGCATCCCTGCCTCCATCTTCCATATCCCACGTTGACATAATCTGAAGTTTTGGCACCAAAATTTTGTTTTTAAAAATTAATTTTTTAATTGCATCCCACAGAAAAAAATAGTTATATTATTTTTCTGCTAACTACTGCAGCTTGTTGTTAAGTCTTGGATTCATTTTCTTTGAATATTCTCTAGTAGTTCTCTTAACTTTCAGACAGCACCTATTGAGTTGTTAAAACTCTGACTTTCTGGGTATTTGAAAAAAATCTTAGGTCATTCTCACATTTCAATAATAATATGTCTGAATATAGATATTTAGATTTGAGCTTCTCTGCTTTCAGCAAAGATACTGTCCAATGTCTTTTTTTCACCCTACACTGTTGATGAAACACCTAATGCCAAATCTGATTAGAATTATTGTGAATAGTCATTTTCTCACCCTCTCTGGAAGCTTCCACAGCTTCTCTTTATCCTTGTAGCTATTCTCATGCCTAGCATATTGACTGTCTATTTAATGTTACAAACTGTCACTACCTTTGTACATTACCTTTTTTTTTTTTAAAGATTTTTATTTATTTATTTATTTGACAGAGATTACAAGTAGGCAAGAGAGGCAGGCAGGGAGAGAGAAGAGGAAGCAGGCTCTCCATGGAGCAGAGAGCCCGATGTGGGGCTCGATCCCAGGACCCTGGGATCATGACCTGAGCCGAAAGCAGAGGCTTTAACCCACTGAGCCACCCAGGCGCCCCTGTACATTACCTTTTGTGTGTATGTGTGTGCATGTGTATGGTTATTTATTTTATTTTATTTATTTATCTTTTTAAAAAAGGTTTATTTATTTATTTGACAGAGAGAGACACAGTGACAGAGAACACAAGCAGGGGGAGTGGGGGAGGAAGGAGCAGGCTTCCCACCAAAAAGGGAGCCCGATGCGGGGCTTGATTCCAGGACCCTCGGATCATAACCTGAGCCGAAGGCAGGCCCTTAACCAACTGAGCCACACAGGAGCCCCTGGTTATTTATTTTGATCCTACTATGTATTTGGTGAACCATTTCACTATGAGGATTTGTGTTTCATCAACTGTAAGAAGAAATTTTATCTTGTAATTTCCTCAGATTTCTCTCTCTTCTATCCTCATTATTTGCCATTAGATAGATGCTATGACTTATAGAACTTTACTCCATGTCTCTTAAGTTTTCATCTTTTTTTTCACCTGTGCTTCATTCCTAGGCTGTCTTCCAGATATCTAATTTCCTTCTCAGCTGGGCCCATTCTCCTATTCCTACCTACTGAATTTTTAATTTTAGTAATCATGTTTTCTTCCCTAAGGTTTGTGTTTGGTTTGTTTTATAGCAGACAGTTCCTTATTGTGATGTCACACTATGTCTGAAGACATTAAATTTGTGTTAAAAGCCATTTCTTTTTTAAATTTTTTAAAATATATTTTTTTAATTTTTTAATAAACATATAATGTTTTATTAGCCCCAGGGGTACAGGTCTGTGAATTGCCAGGTTTACACACTTCACAGCACTCACCATAGCACATGCCCTCTCCAATGTCCATAACCCCACCACCCTCTCCCTACCCTCCTCCCCCTGGCAACCCTGTTTGTTTTGCGAGATAAGAGTGTCTTATGGTTTGTCTTCTTCCCGATCCCATCTTGTTTCATTTATTCTTTTCCTACCCCCAAGCCCCCCATGTTGCATCTCCACTTCCTCATATCAGGGAGATCATATGATAATTGTCTTTCTCCGACTGACTTATTTCACTAAGCATAATACCGTCTAGTTCCATCCATGTCATCGCAAATGGCAAGATTTCATTTCTTTGGATACTGCATAGTATTCCATTGTGTATATATACCTCATCTTCTTTATCCATTCATCTGTTGATGGACATCTAGGTTCTTTCCATAGTTTGGCTATGGTGGATATTGCTGCTATAAACATTCGGGTGCACGTGCCCCTTTTGGATCACTACGTTTGTATCTTTAGGGTAAATAACCAGTAGTGCAATTGCTGGGTTGTAGGGTAGCTCTATTTTCAACTTTTTGAGGAACCTCCATGATGTTTTCCAGGGTGACTGCACCAGCTTGCATCCCCACCAACAGTGTAGGAGGGTTCCCCTTTCTCTGCATCCTTGCCAGCATCTGTCATTTCCGGACTTGTTAATAAAAGCCCTTTCTTACACTCCAATAATTTTCCATAATTATAATTCTTTTGTTGGGTTGTTAACTATTTTTCATGGTGGCTTCATGCCAGATGTTGGTGATTTTGCCTATGGGCTCCTCTTTTTGGTTTGGATCCCCTATCTGGACTCTCTATCTTTCTGGTCCCACAGCCAGCCTTCAGAGAGGTGGAGAAGTAGCTACTGAGGTTTGTGCTCTGCATGTTTTCAGGGTGAATGGGAAAAAGATGGGATGTATGCTGGGTGGGATATCTTAGAAGCCAATATTCTTTTTTTAAATTCTTTTTTTCTTTTTAATTTCTTTCAGGCGTAACAGTATTCATTGTTTTTGCACCACACCCAGTGCTCCATGCAATATGTGCCCTCCCCAATACCCACCACCTGGCTCCCCCAACTTCCCACCCCCCGCCCCTTCAAAACCCTCAGGTTGTTTTTCAGAGTCCATAGTCTCTCATGGTTCATCTCCCCCCCAATTTCCCTCAACTCCCTTCTCCTCTCCATCTCCCCATGTCCTCCATGTTATTTGTTATGCTCTGCAAATAAGTGAAACCATATGATAATTGACTCTCTCTGCTTGACTTATTTCACTCAGCATAATCT
>PISX010019300.1:0-38457 GCA_004024625.1 Mellivora capensis
TTGATTGGATTATTTGTTCTTTGGGTGTTGAGTTTGATAAGTTCTTTATAGATTTTGGACACTAGCCCTTTATCTGATATGTCGTTTGCAAATATCTTCTCCCATTCTGTCAGTTGTTTTTTGGTTTTGTTGACTGTTTCCTTTGCTGTGCAAAAGCTTTTGATCTTGATGAAATCCCAATAGTTCATTTTTGCCCTTGGCGATGTTCCAAGGAAGACGTTGCTGCGGCTGAGGTCAAAGAGGTTGCTGCCTGCGTTCTCCTCAAGGATTTTGATGGATTCCTTTCTCACATTGAGGTCCTTCATCCATTTTGAGTCTATTTTCTTGTGTGGTGTAAGGAAATGGTCCAATTTGATTTTTCTGCAAGTGGCTGTCCAATTTTCCCAACACCATTTATTGAAGAGGCTGTCTTTTTTCCATTGGACATTCTTTCCTGCTTTATCGAAGATTAGTTGACCATAGAGTTGAGGGTCTATTTCTGGGCTCTCTGTTCTGTTCCATTGATCTGTGTGTCTGTTTTTGTGCCAGTACCATACTGTCTTGATGATGACAGCTTTGTAATAGAGCTTGAAGTCCGGAATTGTGATGCCACCAACTTTGGCTTTCTTTTTCAATATTCCTTTGGCTATTCGTGGTCTTTTCTGGTTCCATATAAATTTTAGGATTATTTGTTCCATTTCTTTGAAAAAGATGGGTGGGATTTTGATAGGGATTGCATTAAATGTGTAGATTGCTTTTGGTAGCATAGACATTTTCACAATATTTGTTCTTCCAATCCAGGAGCATGGAACATTTTTCCATTTCTTTGTGTCTTCCTCAATTTCTTTCATGAGTACTTTATAGTTTTCTGAGTATAGATTTTTAGCCTCTTTGGTTAGGTTTATTCTTAGGTATCTTATAGTTTTGGGTGCAATTGTAAATGGGATTGACATACAGAAGTAAGAGAAATTAAGAGAAATCCTTAATTTCTCTTACTTCTGTCTTGTTGTTGGTGTAGAGAAATGCAACTGATTTCTGTGCATTGATTTTATATCCTGACACTTTACTAAATTCCTGTACAAGTTCTAGCAGTTTTGGAGTGGAGTCTTTTGGGTTTTCCACATATAGTATCATATCATCTGCGAAGAGTGAGAGTTTGACTTCTTCTTTGCCGATTTGGATGCCTTTAATTTCTTTTTGTTGTCTGATTGCTGAGGCCAGGACTTCTAGTACTATGTTGAATAGCAGTGGTGATAATGGACATCCCTGCCGTGTTCCTGACCTTAGCGGAAAAGCTTTCAGTTTTCCTCCAATGAGAATGATATTTGCAGTGGGTTTTTCATAGATGGCTTTGATAATATTGAGGTATGTGCCATCTATCCCTACACTTTGAAGAGTTTTGATCAGGAAGGGATGCTGTACTTTGTCAAATGCTTTTTCAGCATCTATTGAGAGTATCATATGGTTCTTGTTCTTTCTTTTATTAATGTTTTGTATCACATTGATTGATTTGCGGATATTGAACCAACCTTGCAGCCCTGGAATAAATCACACTTGGTCGTGGTGAATAATCCTTTTAATGTACTGTTGGATCCTATTGGCTAGTATTTTGGTGAGAATTTTTGCATCGGTGTTCATCAAGGATATGGGTCTGTAATTCTCTTTTTTGATGGGATCCTTGTCTGGTTTTGGGATCAAGGTGATGCTGGCCTCATAAAATGAGTTTGGAAGTTTTCCTTCCATTTCTATTTTTTGGAACAGTTTCAGGAGAATAGGAATTAATTCTTCTTTAAATGTTTGGTAGAATTCCCCTGGGAAGCCATTTGGCCCTGGGCTTTTGTCTGGAGATTTTTTTTTTAAATTTTTTTTTAAAATTTATTTGTCAGAGAGAGAGGGAGAGAGAGCGAGTGAGCACAGGCAGACAGAGTGGCAGGCAGAGGCAGAGGGAGAAGCAGGCTCCCTGCCGAGCAAGGAGCCCGATGTGGGACTCGATCCCAGAACCTGGGAACATGGCCTGAGCCGAAGGCAGCTGCTCAACCAACTGAGCCACCCAGGCGTCCCTTGTCTGAGATTTTTGATGACTGTTTCAATCTCCTTACTGGTTATGGGTCTGTTCAGGTTTCTATTTCTTCCTGGGTCAGTTTGGTAGTTTATATGTCTCTAGGAATGCATCCATTTCTTCCAGATTGTCAAATTTGCATTTCCTTGTCCTCAGACTCTGACCCCCTTAGTTGAGCCTGTGTACCCTCATGCCCCGGCTCTAGGTGTGAAAAGCGAGCCCTTGTTCCCTTGCTGACCATCCATGGCCCTTGTCACCTGTCCTCCTTCCTGGCCCAGCTGCATCCTCTGAGGCGTGCTCACATGGGGTCCCTCCCAGACCGTCCATGGCTCACTAGTCCTGGACATGCTCCTACACTTCTGTTTTTAATTTACTCCAGTCTTCCTCTTATTCACAATATGCATTTCCTTTCCATTTCTTGCAAAGTCATACATTTACTCTTGGGCCGGCTTTTTCATGAAGCCTTTTCTGGTCACCACAATCTAAAGTTCAGTCTTCTCTGTATTATAATTATTTTAGGCTTTGATTTGTAATTATTTGTATAACCATTTTACCTCCTTTATAAAGCTATTCTACTTGAGGATCAGGGGCATGTCTTTCCCATTTCCTCACAGCTTCTAGCATAGTGTTTTACTTGTGGTAGATTTTAATCTCTCTCTCCTTGGGTCCCATTCCTATAGTGGTTTCTTTCTCTTTTTCCATATATTTGTATCAGTTTATGTAGTGTGTTGTTGGAATGACTTCAGTAAATAGCATTGAAAATACATTGGAATAAGAGATGACCAAATTAATTAATTTGGGATATTTTGATTCATTGTTTTGTCAGTTACAGTAATTAAAGAAAGTTCAAATATTCTTGGCTCATTGTAATATACTGAAATCCCAGACATGTGTATAAACTTGCCTAATTTTAGTTAACAAGCACCCAGACCCCAGACTTTCATATGATGATATTTGTGATTCATGAATTAAATAAACAAATCAAATGCATAACCCATAGCTAGGCATTTCCCTAGGTGCGAAGGGTTATATGTTTACATGTCTTGTAGGTCTAGCACTGGGAAAGGGACATGTGAACAATGTGTGAAAGATTAGAGGTCCCATTAAAGATGAATGACATGTGTGTCATCCAGTGAGGTTATGGAAGGTTTCTTTGAGGAAGTGGTACTTAAGCTTCCTTAAACAGTGAACTGGCTTTTATTGCTGTTGTTTAAGTGCTCCGATGATGAGACTCTCCAGGAAGATGGAGCATTAGAGCATAACAAGCATGCCTTGTATACCAAGGCATGGATGGTGAAATTTCCTCCTGCACAGGGAACCAAAAATAGGCCCCTATGGCTAGAGCGCTGGATATGAGAGAAAGGGGATAAAATGGTTCGTTTGAGTTTTCATTTAAAAACAAACAAACAAACTAGCATGATACCAACATGGAAGATGTTTCAGAGATGAGTGAGTCTGAATTATTGAGTAATGTGAATGAGTGATAATTGGGAAAACTGGAAAAGTCCAGTAAGAGATATTAGGGGAATGACATGGTCACCAGTTCGGAAGATGAAGCTCACAGCAGAATCAAATTTAATGCTTATCTTCATAATAAAAGCTGTACACAAGAAATTATGGGTTATTATTTGTTAGTTTTTCCTTCCCTAAACATTTTTTGAAGTATTTACAGGTAGTATGTATGTTTTACACCAATATCTGTATTTTTAAGTCATTCTTACAGTTTTGTTTTTGACTTTGTAATTACTTATCTCTTGTTACATTATTTGAGAGCAAATAATGGAGCTGGTTTCAAACCTTTTTGAGAACCTTCAGAACTTAAAGAGATCCTAGTACTCTTTTTTTTTAAAAGATTTTATTTATTTATTTGACAGAGAGATCACAAGTAGGCAGAGAGGCAGGCAGAGAGAGAGAGAAGGAAGCAGGCTCTCTGTGGAAGAGAGAGCCCAATGTGGGGCTCGATCCCAAGGCAGAGGCTTTAACCCACTGAGCCACCCAGGCACCCTGAGATCCTACTACTTTTGTGATGTCCTCTACCTCTATAACATTCTCTGAATCCATTCTCATTATGAGGCTTTAATTCTGTTTCCTGAGTATATTAGCCTATAGCTGCACTGAGTCTTATAATTAGTGGTCTTTGTTTTTGTGATTCTGTTTCCTGAAGCATAAGCTAAAGTCATCTAATGCTGATCTTCTGAAGGTCAGTTTCCTATATGACCACCTACGAAGTCTGATGAAAGAAGGAAAGGTTACAGGTTTTTTTTTCCCCCTTCAAATCCAGGCATCAAGATTTTGCCGTTGATTTTCCTAATCTGTCATGTGCACCAAGCAGACATTTACCCACCGTAAAGATTAGTAATTATGTTAGGAACTATGTGCCATTTTGTATACCAAAGGGTAGGAGATGACATATGTAACTTCTGCCTGTTGATAGAGACTCCTGGGAAAAGATGTGAATGACCGTTCCTTCTCTTGGCTTGTCCTGGTTTGTGAATTAGGGAGTTGGCCTTGGATAACACCAGGGGCAGTTGATATTCCATCTTCCCTGTCATTGCTCTTGGTGTACTACTTCTCCCAGTGTTGGAGCCACTAAGGAGCAGTGAGGAGAGGATGGCTTTGTCAGCTAGAGTGACATTTGCAGGAATGTTTATTTCTCCTCTTTCACAGGAGTCTTGTGCCTTTGAATGAAGAGAAACCCTGCTCGCTTCTGAATAGCCACCTTAGCTTTGCTGTCTACTCGTCAGTTGGCCAGCTGGGTACAGCTGGCTACTCTCTAGGTTTTCCCCTGTAGAGGAGATAAGTTTGGGGAGGGCTATGGAGAATGTGTGATGAACATATTCTTAATTATAGTCATTGAGGTGAAGAGAGATGGTTACTAAAAGAAATGTCCACTTGTAGCCACTTGCCTATGATTCGTGGGAGGTCATTGAGCTCACTGCCTTGGGACATTAATGATTTTCAGATAGAGATCAAAAAGATCACAGTTCTGTCCTGAGACCGAAATCCTCTTTTTGAAAATTGCTTGCAGTGAGCACTGACGAAATGGCAGTACATGGCGCAGAGATGTCTTCATATGCACTGGAGAATATTTAGGTTGCATAACTGAGGGATTTGTTGGTTTACAGCTTCCTCTGGAGCTTCTGGGGTGTAATCTGAAACTGGCCGCTGTGTGTGCAGGGCAGGGACAGTGAAGAAAGAGGCAGACCATTTCACATTTGCCGTGGCAGTTGTAGGGATGAAGGAACTTACTTACAAGGCTTGTCTTGAGCAGTTGCGAGATGAGTAGTTTTCCTCACCCAGCCTCCAGAATCTTAAAAGTTTATGTCAAGGCCTCAAGTGAGTTCAGTCAGTCACACACACCCAGTCCAGATGGTCTCAGCACCACAGTTCTATTTCAAGGCTGTATCTTTGGAGCAGCTTCTGAGAGTGAGGAAAATGAGCAGAATACACATTCCAAGGACAGGAAAGGGGGTGGGGAGTCTCCCAGTGGCCAGGTCCAGCTCACAGGTTGGTTGGTGGTCACATCTTGATGATCTCCTCCAAAGGAAGTAATATGATGGTTGACTCCATCATTGCTAAAGCTGGCAGCACATCCTGAGGAGGAAGTTTTAAATATTCATGAGAATGTGTGCACTAAGGAGGAACATGGTTGCTCTGAATTACCACCTACTGATGGTTGAGAGTACTAATGAATTCAAAATTGGGAAAAATAGTGCTAACTCCATAATAACCATAATAACGGATTTCCTGTGATTTTTTAGGAAAGCTAAAAGTAGATTTTGTTCTGTGGGAAGAAGGAAAAGTTCTGGAAAATGGTGGGTAGTCAGCAACCAAGAAAATCAGCAGTCTTTTATACCTGTGGAAATGACTTTGTTTGACTCATGAAGGGAAATGGGGTTATGTATAGCTTCTGTGACCTAGAAGATTAAAATAAAGTTGTTTCTAGGTGAGCTGTGAAGGCAGTATATCAGTATAGAAGTTAGAGCCGAAGCTGTGAAAGGGAGAAAAGCTGTAAAAATCTATTTGAGCACCAAAAGAGATCTACTGGGAGGAGACTCAGGGTTTGGAAAGAGACAGTAGAAGTTGGAGGAAAGTAGCTATAGAGACTACGTTGTTCCAGTTATTCTGGGCCACCTGATAGCTGTTTCTGAAAAAGATGAATATTCTTGTTCACCAGAGCCCATCTTAAGAGAGATTTTTTTTATTTGAATGGTGATGAGATGTGGCTGTAACCTGCCAGCCATCTGACTCAGCTAGAGCTGGTGGCATAACTGTCTACCGAGTTGTCAACCCTTGCGGAGGTAGTGAGCAAACAACATGAAATACCCAACGTGACTGGCCCTTCCATGGCATGCTGCCATTTTGCCAACGTGTGATCTGTGGAAGAACAAATCTACATTGTCAAGTGTCCTTCCTCTCTCCAGCCGGCTCATCTTTCCTTGGACCAGGCAACACCCAGGGGCATGGTCATTGTCAGGGGTACTCACTTGACTGACTGACTTTCTTCTTCTCTTCCTTTTCCTTCCTCCCTCCCTTCCTTCCTCTTCGTCATTCCCTCCTATTATTTATCTGTCTGTCTCCTCAAGTAGATGGAAGTTCTGCCGAGAGCAGGGGACCACTTAACGTTGCTTTTTGAAGCCTTTTAAATGTCCTTGGGGTTTCACATTTTTTAGGTGTTCAGTGCTTATTATTTAATAAAATGGGAACTTTTAGTGGACTTAAAGTGGGCCCCATCTTAATTATTTTCTGTTCTACAGATAAAGGAACTTTGTTTTTTTCTCATCTTTTATGGAAAGAAGGGAGAACATTCAAATTTCTGTTTTATTGAATGGTTTTAACTTCCATCCCTAAGCTACTAACTCTAGAATTTCTCTCTCTAGTTCAGACCTCTTCCCTGAACTCCTGACTTCTTTCTGGCTATTTACTTTAATAATAATTACTATCTACTTGGATATTAATAAGCATTTCAAACTTTGTGTCCAAACTGAACTGATGTTCTTCCTCGAAGTTGCCTTTCCACGATCTTCTCCATTTCAGTAAATAGCAGCTCCATCCTTCAATTTCCCCAGGCTGTAAACCCAGCGGTTCTCTTTTCATCCTTCCTTTATCCCATACCCCACATCTAGTACATCAACAAATGCTTTTGACTCTATATTTAGAACCAATCTGTTCTTACCACCTCCATGCTACCATGCTAGTCTACTAAGTCAGTGTTTTACCTCCTTCCTGAATTTGTTACCATATCTGCTGATTGGTCTTCCTGCTTCTATGGTTCTCTCAGCTAGAGAGTCTCTACTGAAAACCTTCAGTGTCTTCCTGTCTCATTAAAGTCTTTACAGTGGCCTGTAAGGTCTTCTGTCCCTTCTCAACTTCTCTCTTATCCTCTCCTGCTGCTCTGCAGTTTTGTTTGTTTTTAATTTGACAGACAGAGATCACAAGTAGGCAGAGAAACAGGCAGAGAGAGGGGGAAGCAGGCTCTCTGCTGAGCAGAGAGCCTGATGTGGGGCTCGATCCCAGGACCCTGAGATCATGACCTGAGCCGAAGGCAGAGGCTTAACCCACTGAGCCACCCAGGTGTCCCTGTTCTCCAGTTCTGTTACTTAGCTACAGCCAAGCTGAAAGCTAATGACTGTATTCCAGGGTGGCCACCTCCACCCACCTCAGGGCATTGCCCTTACTCTTCCCTCTCCCTGAAATGCTCTTTGCTGGTCTTTGCTCCACCTCGTCAGTGAGGTCATCCTAAACACGCAGTTTAAATGTACAGTGCTTTTTTATTTACCCCCTGCCCCCTTTAGAAAGTCTGCCTTCCAGAGGGAGAGGGAGAATCCCAAGCCAGTTCCCCACTAGCGGGCAGCCGGATGTGGGGATGGATCCCACAACCCTGATATCATGACCCCGCCGAAATCAAGTCAGACATCTAACCAACTGAGCACCCAGGCGCCCCTGATATAACTTTTTTTATAACCAGCTTTTGATCCAATAGCCTATTCACTTATTTCCACTGGTGATCAGTCATGTTATTTTCAGTTTTTATGTGACTCTAAACCAATAAACATGCTTGTGAATAAATCCTAAAAAAAAAAAAAGAAAAAAAAAAGTCTGCCTTCTGCCCAGGTCATGATCTCAGGGTCCTGGGATCGAGCCTCGAGTCAGGCTCCCTGCTCAGTAGCCAGTCTGCTTCTCCCTCTCCCTCTGCTCTGTGATCTCTCTCTCACTCTTTCTCACTCTCAAATAAATAAAGTCTTTAAAAAAATGAAAAAGAAAGTAAGCTCTGTGAACATAGGAAGTATTTTTTATTTTGTTCGTTGCCACATCCCATGTTCAGAGGAAGACCTGGCACAGCTTTTTGGTGGTCGACACGTATTTGTGGAGTAAATGAAGTGGACATGGTATATTCCTGGCAAACCTTGAATTTTCAAAAATTATCAAGTGCAATTTTAAAATTTTGTAGTACACATCTAGATTCAGTTTCTCAGTATATGTTTGAGTTCGCCTCAGAAATTATGCAAACATCAATATGCATTTAACCAGCCCTCTTTAAATCTTAATATTTCTATGCTAAGTGTCCAATAAAAGTTCACTAATATATTTACTATTGCTATAGAAATAGATTGCTTAGAAATTAAGTTTCTATAAAAACAGGTTTGGGTTTGGGAGATAAATTAATGTTGTTAGAAGACTGACTTAAAAATATTTGGGGCATATTTGGGGCACCTGGGTGGCTCAGTGGGTTAAAGCCTCTGCCTTCAGCTCAGGTCATGATCCCAGGGTCCTGGGATCGAGCCCCGCATCGGGCTCTCTGCTCAGCAGGGAGCCTGCTTCCCTTCCTCTCTCTCTGCCTGCCTCTCTGCTTACTTGTGATCTCTGTCTGTCAAATAAATAAATAAAAATCTTAAAAAAATACTGTAGCATATTTGTTTTTTGCTTTAATTTTTCCTGGTCATTGATATCAATTTCTAAATAAACCTTAGTCCTGAAGCATATCATTGAAAGGTTAAGTCCTGTTTATGCACATATGGTTACTTTGATCTTATTATTGAGTGATACAAGACTGCAAGAAATGACAGAGTTCTTCAATAGAAAGCCTTAAATGTGTGTGTTGGGGGAGGCGGGGAGGAGGAGGGCGGAAAATAGCAGCAAAGAGAGAACAGATTTATCAGAATGTAATAAAAGCTTTCATTGTATCCCAAGTGAGTAAACAACACTAGAAAAGACCTAGAAAATAAATTTTTGGAATGAAACAATGGGAAGTATATACAGAGATATTACTATGGAGTCAAACATTCTAAATTCTTAAAGAGAAGTAAGAAAGAACAGAAGGAAGTGGTGTTGAAGTGTAGCAATCAGTGGTCGTATAATAAATCAGCTGCGTGAATTAAACATCATCTGGTATGCCCAAGCCTTGGTGGATGGTGCCTTTAAAAAATCTCCCTCCCCAAGTCTGGGAATAGTTTGGGTACTAATATGTGGAACCAAATGAAGGACAGATTTGGCCTCTAAAAGCTTATAGAAAAGTGATTACCTTGTGCACATGTTCATTAAAGGCCTGGGCAAACTTTAGAGCCCAGACTGTTGCTCAGTATACTCTCTAATGTTCCATTTAGGCCTCAGGACAACAACCAGAAAGGCCATTAGTAGGGGTTTGACTGACCCTGGCTGAATGTTAAGACAGAATGACTGCTATCTTCAGTCACAAGTACTTAGGAAGTCTTCAACCAGTTTTCATTTGTGTGGGGATAATTTGATAGTTACATAAAGGGCGAAATTATTTGCATGCCTCTTACAGAGGTATTCCTTTTAGTCTGTCACTTAAACTGTCTTGTACAGAAGAATTATGCAAATGTGTGCAAAATTCATGTGCATTCTGTTTTATAGAATGATAAGTGATTTCCTAAGATGATTCTGGTTCCTCTGTGCTCCGAAAGGTAGCTCACAGTGTGGCAGAGTTAATTTAATGATTTTTTTTGTAATGACAATTTACATTTGTTCTCTGCAATAGCTGTATGCTACATGTATGCTACATGTTACATGTATGTGCATCTAATTCTACACATATATAGGTAATGTATATACATTATATTTAAATATATATCATATGTATGTTTATAGATACTGGATGGATGGATAGATACATAGAGGCAACTCTATTACAAAACATCTTTCTGTCCTTCTTTTTTCTGAACTATTCATAAATTAAGCCGTGTACTTCATGACGCTTACTACTCAGTACTTCAGCATGCATCTCCTAATAGGGGCATTCTTCCACATAACCAGGAGACTGAACTATAATCGATTCTCCAATTGTTTTCTGTAACTTTTTCTCTTCTCTTTTTTCTCTTTATTTTTTTTCTTTCAAATTCAGGATTCAATCTAGGCTTGTGTATTGCATTTGGTAGTTGTGTCTCTTGATGTTTTTTTAAGTTCAAAGAGTATCCACAACACTTTTCCTTCTTTCTGTTCTTGTTTTGTTTTAACCACATTGACTTCTTTAAACAGTCTGCAATACCTGTCTTGGAGAACATCCCAAAAGCTGTGTCTGTCTTACTGTTTCTTTATGACTAAAATCAGGTTAAACATTTTTGCTAGGGTATGTCATGATAGATAAGTGGTGTTGTGTACTTCTTACTGCATCACATCAGGACATATATAATAATGTCAGCTTATTCCAATATCGATGGTGCTGTTTGATTGGGTACAGATGGTGGCTGCCAGATCTCTTCACTGTAAAGGTGTATTATCCCCAGTGGACTTACTGAATAATCTGAGGGATAATACTTTTGAGACAGTGAAGATCCTATTTCTCAACAACCTCTTAATAATTTTTAGCATCTGTTGAAGATTCTTACATGGCTCGGTTACTCCAACTGTGAGTTACAAATTGTTGATTTTTCTAATTTCATTATCTCTTCTTCCTTTTTTATCTTTTTTTTTCGGTAAAGGAGAACTTCTGCCCCATCTCTCTCTCTTTCTCTCTCTTTTACATACTAATGGGCTTCTGGAACTTTTAGATTTTTCAAACATTACTGCCAACACTTATTTTCATGTTCAGGTTGTCCCACATTGGCCAGTGGGAGCCCCTCAAGACAGCCTATACAATTATTTGAAATGATTTTGTTTTTTGTATCTTCTGTAGGAAATCTTTGCTTACAGAAATGTTTAAAAATATTCTCCTATACATTCTTATTTTTTGCACAGTGTGAGTCAGGGTTCAAAGTCCTTTTCTTTTTTTCATCTTCAGTTTTATAGCTGGTTCTCCTGGCATCATTTGTTGTCTTTTTACCGTTGGATTGCTCTGATATTTTTGTCCAAAGTCAAGTGATTCTATAAGTGCAGGTCTATTTCTAGGTTCTCTTTTGTGTTCCGTTGATCTATTTGTTGACCTTTATGTTAGTGCCGTACTGTTTTCATTACTGAAGCTTTATAGAAAATCTTTATGTTAGGCAGTGTGAGTCTTCCAATTTTGTTCTTTTTTCTCAAAATTGCTTTGGATATTCTCATTTCTTTGCATTTGTATATATGTATTTTAGAATTAGCTTGTCAATTTCTACCAAAAAAACTTGATGGGATTATTATTGGGATTGAGTTGTATCTATAGATTGATTTGGGGGAACTGAAATATTAATACTATGAGTTCTTCTCTATAAACGTTATATATCTCTCTATTTATTTTCATCTCTATTTTCTAAGCAGAAATTTTTCAGTGTTGAGATCTTGCATATATTTTGTTAAACTTATTTTAATGTTTTTGATGCAATTTTATATAGTCTTTTTTCGGTCTGTATTGTTTTTAAAGGTTTATTTATTTAATTTTGAGAGAAAGAGAAAGTGCATGCAGAGGGAGGGGCAGAAGTAGACAAGCAGACTCCCCACTCAGCGGGGAGCCTGATGCAGGGCTCAGTCCTAGGACCCTAAGATCATGACCAGAGTCTAAATCAAGAGTCAGACGCTTACCTGACTGAGCCACCCAGGTGCCCCATGTCTGTTTGTCTTTAATTTCTTCCCACTTTCACTGTCCAGAATGAAGGGACTGGTAAGTAGGTGAATCCCAAAATTTTAAGCAAACTTTTGCTTTAAAAAAAAAAAATGAAAAGCAAAAATAATCTTGTTGCAGCATAATAAATGTCATTACAGACGTCTTCGTATGCTTTTCTCTGCTCGGGCAGCAGGGTGTGGAAGAGTGGGAAAAAGCCAAACCTTCCCTGAGAAAGTAACCTTTGAGTTAAGGCTTACAGGTTGAGCAAGCCATAGAGATAAGGAGAGTAGCACTCCAGGTAGAGAGAAAAGTACAAGTAGAGCTTCCAGAGAATTTGATTCCTTTAGGGAAGTGTTTTACAATTTCTAGCATGAAGTGGTTCTGAAGAGGGAGGCAGAAGTAGACCATGTGTTAGGTTAGGCAACATTAAAGAGTTTCAGGTGTGTCTGCCTGAAGGTCCCAGGAATCTTTAATAAATGATCATATCTCAAATTTGTTTCTCTAAAAAATTTACAGGTGTTTGATGAGAATTCTTTTTTTTATTAGATTATCAATAAATTTCTTTCTCTTGTTTGCTTTGTCTTTCTTTGCCCATTCTTCCAGTTGAATTTTAAGGTTTTCATTATGTCTTTAATCACCTTTAAGTTTCACTTTCTAATGTAATAAAGGGAAGCTTTTGATTTTTATGTATTCAGATGTTTCTCTTTGTAGATGTTCTTTTAAATTCCTCATCCTAAAAACATTTTTTTACCTGCAGTTTCTTCACTGCATAACCCATTCAAATGGTTTTGTTTCATTAACTTTTTAAAAATTTATTATTTTTTTAAAGATTTTTAAATTTATTTGACAGAAAGAGAGGTAGCTTTGATAAAGAGAGAGAGGTAGTGAGAGCAGGAACACAGGCAGAAATAGTGGGAGAGGAAGAAGCAGGCTTCTAGGTGAGCAGGGAGCCCGATGTGGGGCTCAATCCCAGGACCCTGGGATCATGACCAGAGCCAAGGCAGACACTTAATGACTGAGCCACCCAGGTGCCCCTTGTTTTTTAACTTTTAAATGGAACCTTCAGTGTATTTTGAAGTATAGATCTCTTTCTCCATGAGCCAGAATGACTATTTAATAGTTTCTTTCTTTTGTAACTGAATTTAGATGGCATTTTTATCATCTGTAAATATTTTTTACAGAAAAGCTTAAAAGTACAGGCCAGATGGCTTATAGGTAATAAGTTTTCCTTAATCTTTAGTGGTTTTATTTTTTTTTAATTGAACTAATACTTGGTAGTTGGTTAATTTCCTTTCACAGTTAAAATTTCTGACTTCTGATAAATCAGCATTGTGGCCTCTCTGTCCACTTGTGTGGCCCATGAAGATTGGCACACACTCTTCTTCTGTCTGTCTGTTGTTCCTTGTCTCCGGGCGCTGATTATACTCGCCACTTTTTTCTTTCAGTCTGCAATTGTTTTTCTTATATCACTAGTATGTTTCCCTATATCTCTTTCAAAACCTGGAGAATAAGAGACTTGAAAGGGCCACACTTTAAAGAAAGTGGAAGACAGCAGGTCAATATGGAGATGAGTCCCACAAAATTTGAAATCATGCCAGTCCCCCCAAATTGAAAACCAGTCAAAATTTACATAATTTCAAAGTTTTTTGGCCCACATGAATCATAAATTGTGTTCATGCGTGCTTTTGAAATGCAAAGAAACCAAAATATCTGCCTCCTTATTAGGTTTAGTTTTTATTTATATGAGTTTTGACTAATTTATGTGATGTTTCAGGAATACATTCGAATATGGAAGTCTTACTCATGGGAGCTGTTGTGAGGTTTAAATGACTCTAATGTAAATTAAGTACTCCGTAATATGCCCAACTCAGTTTGCACTAACAAAATTACTCATTTTGCTATTAGGTTAATACGTGGTATATATAATGTTATATACATGGTTATAGGTGGGATTAGTTAATACTTGTGTTCTTTGTTCTTGTGTGTTTTTGGACAGATAATGTCAGGATTATGCTAGTTTTATTTAATAATATGATAGCTCCTTTTTTAATGTTCTAGAGTAGTTTACCAGATTTTATCTTTTTTTTTCCTCAAATTTTGAAATACTGAGCAAACTGTCTTGCTGTACTTCCTTTGCTAGATAATTCTTTGTCAACTTTTTTACTTTTCTTTTTAGTATGGTTCATTCTAATCAGGCCATCGTCTTCTTGATAAATCAAGAATACTAAAATATTTCCAGAATATTACCTTAATGATGCTCAAATGTAATTAGTGTTAAGTATCATTTATAGCTTGAAAAATAACCTCTCCTACAGTGGTACTTTTACTTTTTTCTTAATCTCTCTCTCCCCAATCTAGGTTTACCTATTTGCCTATTTCTTGGGTTTAATTTATATATTTTAAATCTGTGGAAATGTTCAGCCATGTACAAAAGTGGAGAGTTGAGTATAATGAATCACATTGTACCTATCCCCCAGCTTGGAACATTTACCATTCTCCTTTAGGACTTATTTATTAATCATACTTATTGTTTTTTCTTTTTTGATATTTTTCCCTACAAGATACATGTAGTTTTTGTATAAAATTTAAGTGCCTATTTTTAAAATTTTGTTGCTTATTTAAAAAGTAATTAAAGTACTTTAAGAAGTGAATTTGATGATAAGCACAACTTTGACAGCTTTCCACTGCTTTTACTGTCATTTTTTAAAAATTATACAACCTAATTTATTATTTTTTCAGAGTAAGATGTTTTACTTTCATTGAATCTACTTCTCATCCTGAGAGGAGAAAATGGATATTTGCATTGAGTATTAGAGAGTTTGACATGTTCTTGCCTAAATGCTTTGTTAGTTGGACATTTTCAGAATTAATTTTTTTAAGAGTTATTTATTTATTTGAGACAGGGAGAGAGAGAGCAGACATGCACAAGGGGGAAGGGCAGAGGGAGAGAGAGAATCTCAAGCAGAATCTGTGCAGAGTGTGGAGCCCGACCCGGGACTTGATCCCAGGACCCTGAGATCAGGACCTGACCCAAAATTAAGAGTCAGATGTTTAACCAGCTGAGCCACCTAGGTGCCCCTTCCCATTTCTTTTATAAACACCTCTCTAAACATTTTCCTAAGGTCTTGCTGTTGTTTTTTAAATATCATTTAAAAAATTTTAAATATATTTACTTCAGTATTTTGGAAAATACTGCTCTGATTGTTCTGTGTTGTTTTTTCTATGTACAGTTCCTAATTACAAGGCTTATTGAATTAGATTTTATTTAGCAATATAGTTTTATGCTAAATTTTATAAGCATAACATATATCCTCAAAAAAGCATATTGTCTGTGATTGAGGGGTTAAAAAATAATTAGTCTTTAAAAAATTATGTATTCAAATAATCTGCATCCATATGTATGTCTTTAAAATACCAAATAGTTTTTTTTAGAAAAATATACTGTCAACACTTCCATTTCATTTTCTTAGCGCTTACATTTTCTTCATTTTTAAGATGGGTTTTTTTCCTCTGTTCTTTCTGGTAGGGCATACGTTATTGATACTGAGTGGTAAATCTTAAATCTGATTACAAATGTATTATACTTCTCAACTTTTAGAAATCCAAATATTAGCTATACTTGCTAAGTTGAGAGAATATATGTCAGAATCCATGTACTTATTAAGGAACCTTTTGCTGGGGGCACCTGGGTGGCTCAGTGGGTTAAGCCCCTGCCTTCGGCTCAGGTCATGATCTCAGGGTCCTGGGATCGAGCCCCACATTGGGCTCTCTGCTCAGTGGGGAGCCTGCTTCCCCTTCTCTCTCTGCCTGCCTCTCTGCCTACTTGTGATCTCTCTCTGTCAAATAAATAAATAAATAAATAAATCTTAAAAAAAAAAGAACCTTTTGCTGAACTTTCCCTGCTTTTTAGTGGTTATAAATTAGTAATCATACTTAAATACTTTTGGTCAGATTTAAAAAAAAAGAAAATGTACTGTATTACCATTACAGAGTCAAGTTCAGTTATTCTAGCTTTGTTTTGAGCCTGATAACTGTGGTCCTCCTAATAATTTACTTGTAGTAAATTATTGATAACTGCACGTAAGTTCGCAAATCAATGCGATACACTACGTTAATAAAAGAAGAATAAAAACCGTATGATCATCTCAATAGGTACAGAAAAAGCATTTGACGAAATATATCATCCTTTCTTGATAAAAACCCTCCACCATGTAGAGATAGAGGGAACATACCTCAGCATCATGAAAGCCGTATATACGAAAGACCCACAGTGAATATTATCCTCAGTGGGGGAAATCTGAGAGCTTTTCCCCTGGGGTCAGGAACATGACAGGGATGTCCGCTCTCACCACTGTTGTTTATCATGTGAGTTGTTAAAGATATATTGGAAGAATACTGGAGTGAAAGTACAACTTTCTATAATTCTTTTTGCTTTTGGAATGTCACCACTTGCTCACGATACATAAGATATGGAAATATTTAAAGGTGACTATCTCTAGGGTGGTATCAGAATGGTATCTCTAGGAGTTCTCAAAGAGCAGTGCTTTTGTAGGTCATCAGGAGACATCCAGACACCCACTTCCCCAAAAGCTTCTCAGTGACGTCACACTGACTTTGTTAATGTTACAGTCCAGCCCTCTTGTTGCCCGAGAAACCTGGTTTGTCACCATCTGTTTCCAGAGTCCCGTGGAGAGTGGCTGTGTCTCATGTGGGTCAACTCACATCCCCAAATCTTCAGTGAACATTCAGTGTCGACTGAATGACTATCTCAAGCTGATCAATCTCTTGTTTCTCTACCTACACTGTGACATTTTAATAAGAAACAGAGTAACATGGAGGACATTAGGAGAAGGAAAGGGAAAGTGAATTGGGGGAAATTGGAGGGGGAGATGAACCATGAGAGACTGTGGACGCTGAGAAACTGAGGGTTTTGGAAGGCAGGGGGGCCTGGGGGATGGGTGAGCCTGGTGGTAGATATTAAGGAGGGCACGTATGGCATGGATTAGAGGAGAAAAAAAAACCAACAACAGAATTTTAAAAAGATGGTAGGAGGCATGCCAGGAATTATTAAATTGTTCAGTGACAAAAGGCACTGATGATACCTTTGCGCCGTCATATCAGTCATAGGAATAATCTGGCCTGCGGACTGGAGATACTTAAAATCCGGCGGGCAAGGTACTCCCCCTTGAAGATGCCAGCCTAGACACAGCCTCCATTTGCTGTGACACTCCTGTTCCTGTGCTTTCTGAACTGACCCATCCCCTTTCTGATGGGCACATTTCCTCCTCTGCTCTTGAGAGCTGAATGCATTTCCTGTCAGTGTTCTCCAGTCTTGTCTTGCAAACCATTTTGCTCCTTCAGGGACACCGTACATCTACTCTGATTCATTATGTGTGACTTTAGAGTTGAACTCCCAGAGAGCAGTCTTACTATAATTGTTTCACACGTCTCCCGTCTGCTCCCTGTTGTAGCCCTGATGATATGGGCAGATTTGTAAAAAGCCTTGCAGACCTTCATACATGCACGTACATTGTTTTCTTTTTCTTTTTTAAGTATTTCACTCAGTAGTCAAATTAATAGGGATCTACTGGCAAAATTTGACTCTGACCGAGGAGTTAATTTTTATTTGTACCAAACAGTAGGGTGATGTTATTTAAATGCTTTATAGAGTTTTTATTTAATCCTTTGCAATAATTGATTTTTGCCCCCCGATTTCTCTGTCCAATAATCTGTATTTCTCTCTATCCAGTAATATCCTGTTGTTTCAGCTGCTAATTTGAATGTGATAGGTAGGTATTTTAAAACTCAATCCAATATTCATCTGTTTTGTTTCTTAAATTCCACATATGAGTGAAATCATATGCTATTTGTCTTTCTCTGACTGACTGACTTTGCTCATCATAATGCCCTGTAGCTCCATCCCGCAAATGGCAAGATCTCATTCTTTTTGATGGCTATACAGAACAAACTGAGGGCTGCTGGAGGGGAGGCCAGTGGGCGTTGGGCTAGCTGGGTGATGGGCATTAAGGAGGGCACTTGTGATAAGCACTGCGTGTTATAAGTGATGCATTACTGAATTCTACTCCTGAAACCAATATTACACTGTATGTTAACTAAAATTTAAATAAAAGCCTGAAACCATGAGAGACTATGGACTCTGAAAAACAACCTGAGGGTTTTGAAGGGGCGGGGGGTGGGAGGTTGGGGGAGCCAGGTGGTGGGTATTGTGGAGGGCATGCATTGCATGGAGCACTGGGTGTGGTGTAAAACTATGAATTCTGTTACGATGAAAAGAAATGAAATAAAAAAAATTAAAAAAAGCCTGAAACAAAATAAAATATAATAAAATTCAATCCAGTAGCCTAATTTTTAGAAACATTTTTCTAGACATTGTATTTAGTTTGAAGTATATATGGCATAAAGTAAGCCAAGACTTTTTTGAAATGTGAACATAGTGGTAGTGGGCAATTTGCCAAAAAAAGGTTGGTTTGATCTTGGATTTGATCTTAGTGCTTTGATGCTGGTTCTCCAGCTCAGGAAGCTGAAGTGTTGCCCAAAGGTGTCAACTCCTTAAACTTGTCCCCTGCTAGTCTTTCTGAAGCCACTTTCATCAGAGTTCTGCCTGGCTTTTACTTTCCAGGGTAGAATCAACAACATGAAGTATAGGACAATGAATTGTACTTTTTTCTTTGTTTAGAACATCTTATCTATAAACCACTTTGGAAGTTTTAAAAAAATATAAGCAGCCTCATTTTTTTTAAAGATTTTATTTATTTATTTGACAGACAGAGATCACAAGCAGGCAGAAAGGCAGGCAGAGAGAGAGGAGGAAGCAGGCTCCCCACCAGGCAGAGAGCCCGAGGTGGGACTCGATCCCAGGACCCTGGGATCATGACCTGAGCCGAAGGTTAAAACCCACTGAACCACCCAGGTGCCCCATAAGCAGCCTCATTTAAGCAAACATTAAGTAGAAATTTTTATTTTAGGAAAGGTGTTAATAATTGATTGCATTTGTCATGTAGGTTATCGAGCTCTTCTTAGGCATGGCAGAACTTTGCTCATCTCATACTGATATCCTTAAAATATGAAGGTTGTTTTATGTTTTATGATACTTCAAATTAGCTGTGGCTTCCTTCCCACCTCCTCTCTTTCTGTGTATATTTATTTTCTAAAGCCTCTATGTTTCTTATATTGGCAAGGCGTGTTTGTAAATGTCAGGTTATGCCCTCAGTATTCCTATTTCCCAGTTCTAGCTGTTTCATCTTGGAACCTTTAGGCTCTAGACAGGATTCTACCACAGTAAACTAGGTCTTATCCCATGTGGGCCTTGCAAGAGGCTCGCTAGCTCGGGCTGCTCCCTGCTCCCAAAGAAACCAAGTCCTAGGATAGAGTGGGCATAGCTGAGGTAGCCCTGTCTTTAGGGACTCTCGAATTCGGTACCTGCATCCCCAAGTCCATTTAAACACCTGCTGATGTACCTCCTATTTCCTTCTAGTAATCTGGGAGGAGGCTGAATCACGGGGAGGAAAGAAGTAGAAGACCTCAGTTTTAATCCTAAAATATATCTTAAAATATCTCTTAGGTGGGCACGTCCCTATAATCTACAGAGGCCTCAGATTCTTCCTTCTTTTTTTTTTAATCTTTAAGCATATGTTTGTTTTATAGACAAAAATAACTTAATAACAAACATGAAGAAACAATATGATGAGAGAGTCTTCAGGTGTTAATGCATCTTCTTTCTTGCTTTTAAAACAAGAGAGTGGAACTAGATTAGATTGAAAAACTTAAATGCCTCCAGGCTAGGTCAAAACTGAGGCCAAGTGGAAAGGGCATCTTACCGCCTCTAAGGAGGTCAGCAGCTTCTTGGCCTTATTGTCATGGTAAGGAAATGCAGGCCTAGTGGTTCTGTGTTTAACTTTTCAAGAGAAGCTAGAAATCTGGATTTTTACATGAAAATTCATTATTTAAAATGTCTGCAATTAGTTCAAAATCTTGAGCAACACTGTGCAAGACCAAGCAAAACATGTCTATAAGGCAACTCTGCTCCCTAGGCCTTTGGTTAAGATGATGGCTAACATCTGTCTGAAAGAAATGGTTTTAGTGTCTGTTATTCTGACACTCTTCAAGGAGAACATACAGTGTCCTGGCTGTTGCTAGAAGTAGTACAGAGAAGGAGGCTGGGTAGTTGGGTTGAAAGATGTGGTTTGATGCCACCAGAGGGTGCCCAGAGGCTCTCTCTCCTCCTCTAGGAAGGTACAAGAAACTGTGGGACTCCTGTGTGATGCTAGCGGTGGTAGCCAGTACCCCGAGCAGCTGCTCTTTCCCATGGGATAGTATCAGTTCTGTGCTGAAGCCCGTGGAGTTGAAGTTGTGGCTCAGCTTTGCACCCAGCCTGGGGATGGCTGCCGTGGAAGAACCCCGGAGGTGTAAGCAGTTCCTCCTGGAAACAGAAAGGATCTGAGCTCTTTTTGTTTTGTTTTTTTCCATGTGGGAAGGATGTCATCATTTAAGAAGCTACCAACATAGATGGGACAGAATTCTTCTCCAATTCTGGTAGTATGGAATTAAGGAAAGAGAATTAAGTCAAAGAGCAGCATGTTGATGCTGTAAGCACTGCTGAAGTGGCCCCAGGGAGCCAACATATGGTCCGTCCCCAACCTGTGGTATCACTAGAACAACCAGTGAAGAAATTAGAATGAATCATAGGTTCTTGCCAGTCATACAATCAGAGCATGCATTGGAAAAATGAATATTCATCAATTAGCCTATTTTTGCTAATCTAAACAACTCTAAATCTCACCTGGGTCTCCTTTGTGAAGCTAATGAAAGCAGTAATCCCTCTTTCTAGAAAAATGCCCATAGTAAAGTATGGTTTCTGTTGGGACAATTCACCCCTGCCATCTTCATGTGAAAGCATCAATAGACCCAAAGAATGGGTGTGGTGGTGTTCCCATAAAACCCGGTATTCAAAAACAGGCAGCAGGACATATTTGACCTTCAGGCTATAGTTTGTCAACCCCAGGTTTAGAACATTGATAGCTGTGCTAGATTGGAGTATTAATCAGCAAATACTCACTTAGATTCTCCTGCTCTTTGAGTGGAGTGTACCTGCCAGCTCTGCTGCCTTTGGGCATGGCCTTGAGGTATACTTTGGCTAACAGACTATGAATAGACAGCATGTATACAGAAAATTTAAATGTACTTACATGATCTAGCTTGTTTCCTGTACTCTTGCCCTGAAAAGAACATGACCCACACAGTCCTGGTCCAAGGAGGAAGACGAAGATCAGACCTAGATCCAACACACAGTTTGAAGCCAAGTTCTCCTGCCTCCAGAAGCAGTTTCCCAGCTGAGCCCCCACTAGAACAGCTGAACTTAAGGCAACCTGTAGACCCGTGTGCTTGAGAATAATGGTAGATTGTGTTAAGCCACTGAATTTTGGGGAGGTGTCAATATAGTGTGATTATAGAAGTAGCTGGCTAATATTATAGTTATTCATCTAGAGAGGAAGACATGAATCTCATTTTCAATAACTGAAGCAACAAAAGGAGATTCTTATCTCCTCACACAAATCCCAGAAAAAGATAAGGAGATGCTTCTCTTTTTAAAGAATAATTCTCCACCCTACTCCTCCTCCCCCATACTTTCCCCATGGTTGGATTAAATCTTGAATTACAGATTTAGGTTCTGGTGCATACAGCTAATCAATGCTTAACACCATCTTTAGAGAGGCTTAGTTTTCCTTAAGCCAACCCCAGAGAAGTTCTCGGTACCAAGAACTGAATATTTAATACTTCCAAAATTATATCTGGAAGACTATCTGAGCTCTTCCTTGGGGGGAAAAAATAGTTGTAGTCTCTTCAGAGAATGTTGAAAGCTGACTCTGTGCTAATCTTTGTGATAGATGGTAGAATTAACTTAGTTGACCAGTTGTATTGTTCCTGCTGTGTGCCCTGTATTGTGGTAGTCCACGGGGCACAGGAGTGTGCAGATCAAATTCAAGGCCTTCATGGAGCACAGTGACTAGCAGGAGAAACAGGCAAATAAATGGATAATTAGGGCACACTGTGGTAAGCAGTAGCAGAAGTGACATATCAACAGTCTAGGGGAACTTGGAGGAGATGTACTTGACCTTGCCTGGAGATTAGAATGTGGGGAGCATTTCAGTGAAGTCTTCCTAAAGGAATTCACACTTGAATCTTTGGGGATTCAAACAGTGTTAGCATGAAGTCCTATGACCATAGAGTAGAAAGGGGCTTTATATAGTATCCTTTTCTATACATTAAAAGGAAGCTCTCTCCCTTTTAGGATTTCCCTCTGTCCTAAATCTGATAGGAAGCTGCTCACACCAGTCTGTGCTTTGGGTAACTATTGTTGAAGGTATGCAAGTATCTGTAAATTCTAGCTGGTTAGCAATTGTGTGCATGCCCCTGAAAAATACTGTAATGAATCTCATTTCTCAGGGCAGGTGTATATCATTGTATGATGTCAGGTTTTAGTTTGAAATAGCCTCCAATTTCTAGGGTTGGTGTTTTGCTTTGTTATCATTTTGTATTCATGAGGAGTGGGTTCAGGGAAGGAGGACTGGATGAGATTGAGAAAATTACCTAATTACCTTAGAAATGGTTTTCTTCCTAAATACAGTCCTGAGTTTCAGTTGTGAATTTGTTGGATTGTCTATACAGTTTAGTAGACCAAGAATTTAAATTAATTTTTAAATATACTTGCTAATAGAATATTAGATTGGCTTAAAAACTACTTGGATTGCTTTTTCTTATGTAGAATGCATGGCTACAGAAATATGTCTATATTTATCCAGGTTGAAATTTAGAGATCAACTGCGGTATCTTTTTGAACTTTGAAATGTGTTTCATCACAGAAAACACAGTTACATTCCTTTTTACTTATTGTTCCAGAATTAACTCTTAGAAGCCTGGCAGATAAATTTAGTGTTTTGAGAGCTTTGTTTTAAGAGCAACTGTACTGGGGAATATCTCACTGGTATTCCTTCCCCTATAATGGTAATGATCTCATTGAGAAATAAATTGTGTAGAAATGCTTTCAATTTTTGGAAATTTGTATTTTATTCTACAAAGCACTGAACTGGACTCCTATTGAGCTTTTCAAAATGTCCAAGGTGATGTTATCTACTGTCACCCATATGTGTTGAGAAGGGAGGGAAGAGCCTTATAGAGTCCTGGGACATCTGTCCAGGACTGTAACAATTTTACATCTTAATATAATCCTTCCTACTGTAAATACAATACGTGCAAAATAGGGCATCTGAAAATATGGAAAAGGTAAAAGTGTGAGGGGATCTGATATCAGGCAAAGATAATCAGTACTAAGATTTGGTATGTTTCATAGATACATTCTTGTAAAAATTTGGTTTTATTTTTACAAAGTTGTGAACATACTCTGTGTTCCATTTAATATTCAGATTTTAGTCGAGTTACTATTAAAACAAATATTTTTTAAGTTACACATACTTTCTAAGTGTTTATTTTAATGACTACTGTGGCTGTACTATGATTTATCTAATCCCTTAGATATTTAGATTGTTTTCTAGTTGGAACTGTTATAGACATATAATGATAAAGTCTACTTAATAGAGACATGTAGACAATATATGTGTACGTACATAGGCATTCAGCATTTTGAATATTCACAAATCAATACACCGCTGAAGCTACTACCTACGTCAGTAGATTATCACTAAGTGGGCAGAGCCATGCTAGCACTACTCAGGCCAAGAAATGGAATTTGACCAAACTTGTGAGCTCTAGTCGCTCTTCCCTCCCTCTTGCTCGAAGATAATCACTAAGCCAACCTTTAATGACATAGATTTGAAAATTCTCTTCTTTATCTGGCCATTGCCAGTCACTGTGGCAAAAGCAAAGAGAACTAGTGCATGGTTCCTGGATCTGGACAAGAGTGGCACATGAACTTCTGCTTGCATTCCATGGCCAAAGAAAGGCACACGAGGTCAGTAGAGCCTGGGGTATAGAATCTCTGATGGGGAGAGGTGCTATAGGAGGGAAGCAGGAATGTTTGGCAAACAGTAATGCCATCCACCATACTGTTTCATGACTTTGCATCATCCATGAGGAGATCAGACCACTTAGATGACAGATCTTTTAGTTGTATTGTAGAAGCACATCTTGGTCTTGGAGAAGGGGGTTCCTGGATCTCTAGATAGAGCTGTAACTTGTGTAATTAGCACAGAGGTATTTGGAGAATGCTGAACTTTAGGGGTGTGTATACTTCTTTTCCAAGAAGAGACCTGGAAACATGCTTATTCATTATGAGGTGATGAGGAAATGCTAAAGTCAGTTTATTAGATACTTTCTTTGGTGGAAGCAATTCCTCTTTAGGAAACACATTTTTTCCTGTCTTGTTTACACATTCTGGTTAGGAACTCTCTGGGGAGCTTTCAGGAAATGGATTCCTGGTTCAGGAGTAATGACAAGAGTTGGAGAGGTTTTCTCCAGGGCCCAGCAAAGGAACCAGCCTTCAGGTTATCACTGAGACCTTTCTTGATGTGGTTAGCATCCTGTCTTCTGTCTTTAATTCTGTAAATTGCGTTCTTCTTTATTTCATTCATTTCTGAATGAAATAAAGCTCCTCTTTATTTCATTCATTTCTGAATGAAATAAAGCTCTTTTGTAATATTGATAACATCAAGAATTGCTTCTCATTTCATTTTCTCTTCATGTCTTCATCATAACAAATGTCTTCAGTTAAGACACTGTTTCTCAGAGAAAGAGTTGCCCAGTGGTGGGGGTGGCCTGGTGGTCTTAGGTGAGCTCTGATTTAACACAAAACTCTCTTCTCTCTAGGGATGGTGAAGTTGGAGAAAGGCTCCTTTAACCCTCCTCCAGGATGAACCCCCTGCAAGAAGACATGGAGAACGCTCTCACAGGGAGCCAGAGCTCTCACGCTTCTTTGCGCGATGTTCATTCCATCAACCCCACACACCTCATGGCCAGGATCGAGTCTTATGAAGGAAGGGAAAAGAAAGGGATATCTGATGTCAGGAGGACTTTCTGTTTGTTTGTCACCTTTGACCTCTTATTTGTAACATTACTCTGGATAATAGAGTTAAATGTAAGTGGTTTTCTCCATGACTCTACATAAGAATTGTTTCCAAGAAACAATTTTCTTATTTTTCTCATCATTTTTTTCTGTCTTTTTTCCAGAGGGAGTAATATTACTCTTTTCCAGCTAATTTTGACTTTTCTTGTTCTGTACTGTCATGTTTTGAAGCAGAGTTCGTTCATTTAAAACTCACTTTGGAATTTGAATTCACGGTATTTTGCTCTATATCAGGAATTAGCAAACTATAGCCTGGGGCCCAAATTCAGCCGGCCTATTTTTATAAAGTTTTATTGGAACACAGCCGTGCCCTTACTGTTTGCCTGTTGTTTATGGCTGGATTTTGTGCTAAGTGGTTGAGTTGAATATTGGGCCACAAAGGCAAAAGTATTTATTTTCTGGCCCTTTTCTTGCCTCTGGAATATGTTTTAGATTTACATCTACTTTTCTAATCCTCATGTTTAAGATTTTCCATACATTTATTCTTTACTTTTTCACAAAGAGATTATTAATATTTTTTTGAAAAAATGTTCTAGAACTATTCGGAGGTTTGTCCCCTTTTCATCAAGTCTTTGTGGTTATATTGCCAAATAAAATTATCTAGACCAGTAAGTACTGTCCAATGGCAATATAATATAAGCCTCATAGATGATTAAGTTCTCTAGTTGCTATGTTAAAAAATGTAAAAATAAACAGATAAAATACATTTTAATAATATATTTTATTTAACCCAGTATGTCTGCTTCCCCCCAAAGCCTTGGCTCTATTTACATTCCTTACCAACAAATAGGTAACTCTTCCAGAATGCTTCCCTCACAGGGAAGAATTGTTTAAAACCAAACAAGCCAGTGATAGGACACAGTAATTTAGAGTATCTCTTTTTATTATTTGTTCCACACGTATACATTAGAGACAATATTTAAATTAATGTATTTTTCAAAGGAGTAACATGTTTTCTAAAATTGAAAGCCAGTTTCGAAACTAATCTATCATTTAACAGGAAAGCACAGTAGCAGTTTTCAGGGAGCTCACGTAAAAGTTATTTTAATAACAGCACAAAATCAAAGTATTTATTGATTTACCACTAAGATCACTCCCTGCTTTTAAGTGATGGAAATCATGGGGGTAGAACTGTGGTGGGGTTCATGGATCACACTCTCACTTCCCTCCTTTCTTCCTGCTTCAACGAAATTGAAATGGAAGTGAAGCGGACTGTACGCTGTTCTTGTGCATCAGAGGGGATCAGTGTTCATCTGTGTGCAGCATGTTATAAATGAAAAATCACCAGACCTAGCAATTAAGAAATAAAAATTAATTTCTATTTAATTTTTTATTAAAGAATAATGAACAGTGTTATCCCAGTTTCAGGTATACAAGATGAGTCAGCATTCCTCTACAATACTCAGGGCCTGTAATCAGTGTGGTCATCATCTGCCTCCAAGGAACCTTATTGCTATCTTACTGACTGTATTTCTATCTTACTGGCTGTACTTTTTATCTCTGTGATTTACATACTTTGTAACTGGAAGTTTATACCTCTTAATCCCCTCTATCTGTTTCACTCATCACCCTACCCAACCTCCCCTCTGGCAACCGTCAGTTTGTTCTCTGTATTTAAGAGTCTGCTTTTTGGTTGTCTCTTTTTACTTTTTGAAGATTTTATTTATTTGAAAGAGAGAGACATAGAGAAAGAAGGAACACAAGCAGGGGGGTGGGAGACACAGAAGCAGGCCTCCTGTGGAGCAGGGAGCCCGATGTGGGGCTCGATCCCAGGACTTTGGGATCATGACCTGAGCCAAAAGGCAGAGGCTTAATGACTAAGCCACCCAGGCACCCCTGTTTGTCTCTTTTTTGTTTGTTCATTTGTCTTATTTCTTAAATTTCACATGTGAGTGAGATCACTTAGTATTTGTCTTTCTCTGAGTGACTTAATTTCACTTAGCATATAATAACCTCTAGGTCCATCCACATAGTTGCAAATGGCAGGATCATATTCTTTTTTATGGCTAATACTCCGTTTGTGTGCGCGTGCACACACGTGTGTGTGTGTGTGTGTATTAACATATCCATTCATCTGCTGACAGACATATCCTTATCTTGGCTATTGTACAATGCTGCAGTAAACACAGGGACACATATATCTTTTCAAATTGCCCCAGTTGTAAGATAAAAAGATCATACAAGAATATATGATCTTGGGGTGCCTGGGTGGCTCAGTGGGTTAAGACACTGCCTTCGGCTCAGGTCATGATCTCAGGGTCCTGGGATTAAGCCCCATGTTGGGCTCTCTGCTCAAGGGGGAGCCTCCTTCCCCCCTCTCTCTGCCTGCCTCTGTGCCTACTTGTGATCTCTCTGTCTGTCAAATAAATAAAATCTTAAAAAAAAAAGAATATATGATCTTTAGGATAGCACATCTTGTCTTTTTTTAGCAAGCTTTTATTTTTTTATTTAAAAAATTTTGTTTAAGCATTCAATTTCTAGTTCTGTTTGTTTTAGTTGTCAATCCTGACCTGGGTTTTTCACTGCATACCATCCCTTTACTTTTGTGGTCTGTCTATAAATCTGTAATCACTCAAATCCGTTGTTCTTTTTTCATATCTATACATTTACTGAGTCCCAGGGCATAGGCTTCAGATTCAGGTATGGCAAGTTCCACAGAAAAATCATATGAGAGTTGAAGTTTAGCTGAGGAGATAGAATGCATATACTGCCTTGTGGCGTTGGTCTTGAAAAGAGAAAAGAAATAGCACAAACGGTGTTTAGGTCTTCAGAAGAGTAATGGATCCCAGCTGTACTATGCAATTAAAACCATAACCAAAATATTTGTCTTCATATATGACTTCCGCATTAGCCGATTTTCCTCCTTGCTTCAAGGAAACAAGATGCCGAGGCCAAAAATGAAGACGCATCCTTGATTAATTTGGGTGTTTGTTTTGTATTTCTCACACTCCATATCCAGTTGAAAGTAAGCCCTGTCAGATTTGTCTGCTAAATGTATCCAAAATGTGACCTCTCCTCTCCATTTCTACAGTTGCCCCCTCAACCCAGCCGGTGCTATCGCTCCTCCAAACTACTGTACCAGAGGCCCAACTGGTTTGCCTACTTCCACCCTTGCCCTCCTAGTACCCATTCTCCTCAGAAGCCAGAGGAATATTTATTTATTTCTTCATTTTAAAGATTTTATTTATTTGACAGAGACACACAGCAAGAGAGGGAACACAAGCAGGGGGAGTGGGAGAGGGAGAAGTAGGCTTCCCACTGAGCAGGGATCCCTATGTCGGGCTTGATCCTAGGACCCTGGGATCATTACCTGAGCCAAAGGCAGACACTTAAGGAATGAGCCACCTTGGCGCCCTCTAGAGGGACTTTTAAAAGTAAAAACAAATCAAGTAGTGCTACTTTCTATTTATAACCCTTCACTGCCCTAGCAGGGCACTTTGAATAAAAATTGCGTAACTTGGCTTGTATAGCCCCAAGAAGCCTGTCCAGACTTCCTTCCCCACTCTCTGTTCCCAGCCTACCCAGATCATCCCAGACTTGCCTCCTGGTCTCACAATGGAACAAGCTCTGTTCAGTCTTGGACCTTCATATGAGTTGTTCCTTCTACACGAAATGGTTCATTCCTTTATCTTGATGCAGAGTCTGACTGCTTATCATGCTGGTGTCCGTCAGTTTAAAGATCACCACGGGAGAAGGCTTCCATTTACCACCAGTCCCAGAGCAGTCAACCGTTACTCATTCTGTCTGTCCCGCTGTCCTGCTTTGTTCTCTGTAGAGCACTTATTTTCTTGTTTGTCATCCCTCCTTGCTAGAATGTAAGTTCCAGAAAGACAGAGGTATGGTTTTGTTTACTAAAGAATTTATTGTATTTAGGATCATACTTGACCATAAGTGTTCAGCAAATACTTGGTGAATTGATAAAGATCTTGTGGCAGTGGTTTACCAGTTGGATTATGTTAGGGACATATTGGCTCTGAAGCTATGAATGGAATCCCATGTAAGGTAGTGGGAATAGAAAGGAAAAAACTGATTTGAGAGACATACTCATAAAAAATAAGTATGCTGATAGACTTATGGATATGCTGATTTTACTACCCCTCATGTCCAGAAACGACTCTTAAGATTTCTAATGATGGAAGGTAGAAGAATGGGCGAGCTCTGTCAGAACTGTGAGAAGAGGTTCCATATGAAACTAAAGATGAGTCTGTGGGGGACATTTTGAGAAAAAGATTTTGAAATAAGGAATTTAGAGTACAAGTTGGAGCTAGAGATGTAGATTTTAGATTTCTCTAGTTAAAGGTAACACAAAATCAGGGTCTTTGATTATTATTTTTTAAAGATTTATTTATTTTAGAGAGGGAAAGTGTGGGAGAGCATGAGTGGGGGGAAGGGCAGAGTGAGAGGGAGAATCCCAAGCAGACTCCATGCTGGGGGTGGAGACCGATGTGGGGAGCCGAAACCAAGAGTTGGTTGCTTAACTGACTGAGCCCCTAGGTGACCCCTGCCCTCAGTCAGGGTCTTTTAAAGTACAGATGTCATAGAAACCCTTTTTCTACTGGCTGTTTATTAAAGACTGTATCAGCAGGTTCATTGCTGTTCTCTCAGCTAGAAGGGTAGTCTCTGTGCCTTAGAGAACCCCTCTTTGCTATAAGTCATTTGGAATAATCATTTTTTTAAGATTTTATTTATTTATTTGAGAGAGAGACAGTGAGAGAGAGAGCATGAGAGGGGAGGTCAGCAGGAGAAGCAGACTCCCCATGAGCTGGGAGCCCGATGCAGGACCCAATCCTAGGACTCCGGGATCATGACCTGACCTGAAGGCAGCTGCCCAACCAACTGAGCCACCCAGGTGCCCTGGAATAATCATTCTTTTAATATTTTAGATAGTGCTAAATTTTCTTAGGCTGGAGAGACACAGTGAGAAGACTACATTGGTTTTCTCTTTGCTCTCAAGTTTTCCATTCTATTCTCTTGTGAAGATCTATGTTCAACTGGGCCAGTAGGCAATCTGCAGAAATTATGCAGAAATCTAAACCTCCTTAATGGAGTTTTAAAGTACCCAATGATGTTTATGGCATACTTTCATTTGAATAACAAATGCCAATACTTTTAAAGTTTTCCAAGCCAAGAGGATCCTTTTTCTTTGTTGCAACTTTAACTCCAGTTTGACCAGTTAGCAAACCTTGCAAAGATGTTCCCTAGTAATTTTCTCCCCCTTTATCCAGGTCTTGGGTTCACTGCCTTTCACTTTGTCCTTTTTCAGATCATGTCCATCAGTTTGCCAGGACAAACAATGTCTGTACTCCAGACTGGAAATGGGAATTTACGTCATGTTTCCTAATCCACGGGCCCTAACACTTCTAGTGTCTGCTTGGGTGCTGCCTTAGCTGTCAGACACACATTCCATTACTTGATTTTTTTTTTTTAATGTTTTCTGAAAGTGTAATATGTAGAGTCCTGAACTTGCTCACTTAAAAGTCATCTTGATAGGAGAATTGGGAGAGGACAGAAGGTTTGTCATCTTAGGTCTGATTTTCATCATTTAAGTGTAACTTCTGCACATATGATTATATGTGCAGGTCTAGTCTGTCCCTTATTTCATTATCTGTAAAATTAAATATCTGTATGAAAGTTGATGAGAGTACAGGATTTTCAAATGCCAGGAGCAAATTAAAAAAAACAAACAAACAGGGAGAATATCTATACTTCTATCTCGTGTTCCTGACCTTTGCTAAGATCAGAGGAGCTGTTGGCCTTCCAGGAGCTGAAACAGTGGAGTGTGGTCGGAGAGGGCAGAACTGGATGGATGTGAATTGTCTTCCTTAAAATTATACATTGGTTTGATTGAAGACTTTATCTTAGAAGAGAAAAAGGATCATTTTTTTAACATTTTTAGTTTGCCAAAATAGGAATGACAAACAAGGCATTGTTTCTCATTATGCATATGCATTTGTCGAATGAATGAATGAAGAATTGAAGTGGGAAATGCTCCTCTGGCATTTTTTCTATCTGAGTTAGGAGTGTTTTGTTCCTCCTATTTCAACATTCCAGGGTTCTGAGAAGGTAGGCAGAAAAGCTTACAATACCTTACTTGTATGTTTTCTTGTATTGTCTTCCCACATGAATCTCATTTTTACTTCTCACTCTGCTTCCCAGGTGAATGGAGGCATTGAGAACACATTAGAGAAGGAGGTGGTGCAGTATGACTACTACTCCTCTTATTTTGATATATTCGTAAGTATTTCCTGTTTTACTTTTCATTTCAGATATGATTCATCTGTACCCAGCAGGCAAATTTCCTCTGAATAGATTGCACATTCTATGCCATTCTCTTTCCCTCACTGGAACACTGGCCTGCCTTTCCCCTCAGTTTCTGACCCAGTCAGTGCACTTGCGCTCTAAGGAATTGTCTGGTCACAGGAAAGAAGGACATGATTAATGAGAGATAAGAAAAGGCAGCGGAAGAGCCATTCTGCTTTTCTTGGAGGAGAGCCTTCATTCTTTTCATAGAAGCCAGCGACATACCCTAATCATTAACAGGAAGATTCCCCTTTTTATATAATAACATGAAGAAGATGCCATTCCTTTTCTGCCTTGAGATAGATTTGTGAGTGTACTTTTGATAATAATGATGCTATGTTACATTTTTCTCTAGTTGGAGTTCTTGAGGAAAGTGAGCTATTGGTAATCCTGGGCAACGTCAGCCAGTTGTAGAATTGCAAAGATTCAATTCTCTGTCGATGAGGCCTTCATTTCATTCCAAGGAATGTTTACAGTCTTTCTAGGACACACTGTGACTCTCACTGGGCTTGGTACACCTCCCTGGTATTTCTTTATAGTTGATGGTGTAAGTAAATCAGATCCTAACATTGTGGTAGCTGCAGTGTGGGCAATATTCATAGTGAATTCTTCCAAATTCATTTTACCTACTTGTTTTACTACTTTTAGAAGCGTTATGCATAATGGTTAAGAAGAGCAGGACACTTAAAGTGAGAAAAACCTGAGTTTGATTCACAACACTGTCACTGTTTCTATAACTTTTAATATTTTGGGTCTAAACTTCAGGTTTTTTGTATGTAAAATGTGATCATCCTAGTTCTGAAAAGTAAATGAAATGATGCATGGAAACATTTGCCCAATGAGCATTACATCCTAGAAGCTCAGAGAACCATCTGCAGTCACTACCATCATCATTATTTTTGGTTGAGAATTTTAATAATTGAGTAATTATATTTTTGGTGGTTTTCAAACTACACTAGAAAGGCTTTTTTGTTGTTTTATTTTTGAAGGGACCTGCAGAAGTGTGTATGGAGAAGGAGGTAGGAGTCCTAATAAGTAGAGGTTAGGGTTCCCTTTCATCAGCCTTGTGTAACCCAAGTAGTTCTGTTTTAATCTGTATGGTCTGTTTCCAATAAGATTGTGTTGAACAGGTGTTTGGTTGCTACAGAATATTTAGAAAACCGCTAATATAACTTAATCCCCTCATTTTTCCAGATGAGGAAATTGAGTTTCTTTGGTGAAGTGTGTCAACCCACCCCAGGTCATTGAAGTTGGGGGCAGAGCATGTTAGATCCCATTTCTTTCTTCTAAAACTATTGACATATAATAGCAAGATTGATTTCTCTTTTTTTCCTCTTCTTTCTCTTGCTGAATTTATCTTAAAATAGCCTCATCCAGGAAACCAGGCTAATCTACCAGCCAGATCTCTGAGGGTTGTCTGTCCTTTATGCTTGAGAAGTCAGTGATAATGGCCAAATAGGCAGGGCCCATTAGTTTAGACTGGAAGGACTGGCACGTCTGGCCTGGAAAATGGACACAGCCTCCAGGAAACCTTGGGGCCTGGGAGACTTTGAGATAGAGAGCTGATGAAGACTTCCCTTTTTGCCAAACCCAGAATGCAGGGATAGAGCTGGAATGAATAGAGAGGCTAAACAGTTTGCAGACTGTTGGAAAACACATTTTTAATGAAAACAGCAAAATTAAGAACAAAATATAACTTGTGACCTTCATTTACGTAAAAGAATTGTAGTGTAGTTCTCTGATCAGTGGCCTCGAAAAGACTGTCAGCCTCCAGCCTTTCGGCAGAGTTGATTAGTGAGGAACTTTTGGCAGACCCCTGCCCTCACGCACTGCTCAAGAGTCACCTGACTCCTCCCTATCCACAGTAGGCATGTCTTCCAAAGGGAAAATGGGTAAAATCTTATTCTGTGTGTATTTCTTTCTTGATGAGAATTATGAAGACAGCTGTGACATAGTGGCTCAGTAGAGTCTGGCCACTGGGGTTCAAGTCCCAGCTTCCCCTCTAAGGAGTTGTGTGACCTTGTACAATTTTTCTACCACCTTATGTGTATAATGGGATTAAGAGAGTAACTGATGCATGGGATTATTAAGGAAGGGATTACATGGGATAATAATACGCATAAAGGGTTTCACAAAAGTCCCAGAGCCACCCTGAATAACCAGGTGGTAGCTACTTGGCTAGAACTGTCCCAATACCCCCATAACCCAGAGCTTTACAGTGGACTTTGCTAAGAACCTGGTATCTTCCAAAGGTGTTTATACCAGGAGTGGAAAAGTCAACTTTCAGAACATTTTCTCCAGTCTTAAAAGGATATCAGAAATATATGTGCACTCAAACAGAAAGGAAAAATAAAACATGTAATTATATATTCTTGTGTTGATAATGGGACATGAATTTGAATTCTCATTTGGGCAGTACTGCATAGATTCTAAAGCAGAGATCCAAGTATGGGTCTACAACCCAGTGCCCATCTTCAGTTAAATCAGAATAATAAAGATGCTCTGGTGCGCTCTTCATAAAACTCAATTATTTGATATTTGTATCTCTTTTTTAAAACTTACCTTGTCTTTTTTTTTTTTTTTTATGTAGCTCTTGGCAGTTTTTCGATTTAAAGTGTTAATACTTGCATATGCTGTATGCAGACTGCGCCACTGGTGGGCCATAGCGGTGAGTATGTCTGTGTGACTGGTTCATCTCGTCCAATGCTGGTGGCCCCGGCCTGCTCACAACAGGGATAGGCTGGGAGAAAATGCGCTTTTCTCCTGGGTTGAAGAACTCTGCTAGCTTTTCCTGAGTCCCCTTCCTCCACCCTTCAGGAGGTTCAGCGCACTGGGGCTTCTTTCCAGTGGTGATGAGTAACTAGCTTCATCTTAGTGGACACTGAGCCAGATGAGGAACATAGAGCTCTAGCAGTAATTCTTGGCCAAGCACCAATGCACCCTCTGCCTCATTTTGCAAATGAGTGGTGAAATCAGCACTGGTGCACAAAGATACTTAGAAAATTTCCCCTTTGGTTGAAACTGCTTGGTAATTTTTCATGACTTGCTCTCTGCTTATTTCGATAATTGGCTTTCTTGTTTTTATCCCCTCCCTTCAATATTAAAGGGAAAAGTTCCACGCTCCTTTTGGTTGTTGCCTCCAGGCTTCTTGAAAGCAGTGACATTTTTATTTTATTTTTTTAAAATATTTAAAAAAATTTTTTTGACAGAGAGAAAGAGACAGATCACAAGTAGGCAGAGAGGCAGGCAGAGAGCCCGATGCGGGGCTCGATCCCAGGACCCTGAGACCGTGACCTGAGCTGAAAGCAGAGGCTCAATCCACTGAGCCACCCAGGTGCCTGGACAGTGGCATTTTTAAAGATTTATTTACTTTAGAGACAGAGAGAGAATGCAGGGAGGGGGGAGAGGGAGAGAGAGAGAGAACCTGAAGCAGATTTCCAGCTGAGCGGTGAGCTGGACACGGGTCTTGATCTCTCAACCCTGAGATCAGGACCTGAGCTGAAACCAAGGGTCAGACACTTAACTGACTGAGCCACCCAGGCACCCCGAAGGCAGCAGTGTTTTTGCTCGTCTCTGTTTCTTGCATCTGGCACGGAGCTTGGCACCTGCTTTTCACTGTCAGTAAATATTAACTGGTTAAAAGAACTATAAGCCATTCTGCCTCAGTTATTTTTGCCATTTCCACAGATGTCTGAACACTCACCCTTTGGAGCACTCTGATAAGGCAGGTGTATGGGGGGGAATGTTGAACTCCCCCAGCTGGAGAGAGCTGCTTAGGAGTGCCTGTAGTCCTGCTCCTGGACTGAGGCCTCGGAGTGTGTGTGGGGGCCCGCATGGCTTGCCCAGCTGGGGACAGACTCCCTTCTAAGACACAGTCCACCAGGAGCTGCACTGGCCTGGGGCGTCTCTCCCGAGCACCCACAGTATCGTAGGACTGACATCAGACCATCAGCTGAGTCCCATGCTAATGTGTCTCAGCTGTAGGCTGACAGTATTAGCCAGACTTGATTCCCTTTCCTGAATGCAATTTTGCTGATAACAACCTGCTGTGGTTGTACAGCCGTCCCAATTAATACGCTCCACCCCAGATCTCCTTAATGTACACTAGTGTTTGTCAGACAGTCCATCTCAGTATTTGTTTCAGAAGAGAGACTTTCAGTGAAAGCCTGAACTTTTTAGGAAGTATGTTCAATATCTATTTTAAATTTTTAAAATTTTTTGAAGATTTTATTTATCAGAGAGGAAGAGAGAGAGAACACACAGTGGGAGGAGCAGCAGGCAGCGGGAGAGGGAGAAGCAGACTCCCCACTGAGCGGGGAGCCCGATGCGGGGCTCGATCCTAGGACCCCGGGATATAACTGAGCCGAAGGCAGACACTTAACTGACTGAGCCACCCAGGCATCCCAAGTATCTTCAATATCTAAACCAAGTTATGAAGCGATGAATCATGATTAGCACATCCATTTGATAATTTTTGATTTTTCGTTTTAAAAACATTCGCAGTGAGAGATCAGGTAGCTGGAAGGAGGACTCACCTTGTACCTGAGAAGGTACTAAATGTCAGCCTATAAAGTTAATGAGCGTCGGAATGTAAAATGCCTCCTCTTCCAGATAGCTTACTTTGGGGTGTATGTGTGTGTGTGTGTGTATGTATGTGTGTACACACACTGTGAATTGCTAACAAATACTGACTCTGCAGCTGTGTTAATACGTACAGAGCTTCACATCCGATGTCCCCCGACCCCCATGCTGTGAGTCGGGCTACTGTTGGCATCACTCTGAGCAGCTCTCCGGTTACTAGGAATCCTAGTTGGTGGATGGAGGGATAAGGCCCAGGTCCTGTGGGATGATCTCTGGGTCCCCAACCAGTAGGGGGAGCGCCGCCTCTGCATTTCAGGGGTCCCTTCTATGGGGAGACTGCCTTTGCCTGTTGCACCTTGTCTTGTCGGGGACAAAACTTAGTTTGCTAACACTCTAGCCTGCAAGACCCTGGGAGGAGGGAGAGAACCAGCAGCCAGGGACGGATGGAGTGCCACGGAGAAGCCCACGTAGGCCCAATGCATGTTCAGGAGCTGGAGACAGAGTGATGTGGGCAGGAGCCAGGCCTGGCAGAGCTTTTCCAGGCATTAGAAGCTTCTCACTCAGACAGGTGTCTTGGGAGCAGCTGGCTTCCCAACGTTGAATGTCTAATTCAAATGGTGCTGGATTGTGTGTCTTTCAGTTGACAACAGCAGTGACCAGTGCCTTTTTACTCGCAAAAGTGATCCTCTCAAAGGTACAGCCTCCCACGTTTTCTTACAATTACCGTCTATAATGGCAAAGCCTCATTTTCCAGTGTGAGCTCCTGGTAACTGCATTTCCCTCTCCTGGTCACGTCTGTCCTTCCAGCTTTTCTCCCAAGGGGCTTTCGGCTACGTGCTGCCCATCATTTCATTTCTCCTTGCCTGGATTGAGACGTGGTTCCTGGATTTCAAAGTCTTACCTCAAGAGGCAGAAGAGGAAAACAGTAAGTGTTTCCCCAGGTTAGTCTCCTGAGAGTGGTTCGGGAGCAGGCTAGAAGGAAGATTCTGGTAGTCATGATTTGAACAGAGCTTAGCTTTTTGCTAAGACTTCTTTTTAATGTAATGATAACAGCATTTTATTGTGGTTAACCTTGCCAAGCTCCCAGAATTGTGCCATCATCCCCAGCAACTGAATTTCTTCTCTTCCAGGACTCCTGATAGTTCAGGATGCTTCAGAGAGGGCAGCACTTATACCTGGTGGTCTTTCAGATGGTCAGTTTTATTCTCCTCCTGACTCTGAAGCAGGTAAATAATGTGATTATCATTTGTGTTTTCATCCATCACTCAATAACTCAGCCCTCCCTCCTTTTCCTCCCCGCCCCTCTACTCTTAGAACCTGAGCAGACTTGAACACAGCAGGCGTTGAGACATGGCCTTGCTGTGGGAGCTGTGGTGAGACCCAGAGTGTAAAATAAATGTGATCGAGGGCCACAGACCCTGTGACGTGTGATCTGCATCTCAGAAGACAGAGCAGCGGAAGGGTCTTGACGCTCTCTTATTCCCTGTCATCCCCTCACCTGACCGTCCTCCAGGACCCCCTGTGTGAGGAGGGAGCACTGTCCTCAGGTTGCCCATGATAGAGACCGGGGCCTCCCTGGGGAGCTGCCCTTTCTCAGGGCCCCCATCCCATCACTCCCCTGCCATTTCCATCCTCTGTGTTCCTGCCTCCTGTGTCTCCTGCATTGTACCACGTCTTGTCTCCCCCACCTTCAATTTAGCTCTTCCTGCTGCGGTTCCTGCACCAGCTCCTGTTTCCCTGCCTCAGCCTCTCCCCACCCCACCAGAGCGCCATGGGACATAGAACACTGCATTGTTCCATGGGATCCTTAATCCATTGTAGGAGCCTATTTCAGAGATGAGCAGATTGAGGCACAGGGAAGGGAATAATTTGTGCAAGGCCATATAAAGAGTGAGAAGGGGAGCTAGGATTTGAACCCTGGCTCAGTGCTGGAGTCCACGCTCACACCTAATCCATGTAGGGCCTCTCAGTATTTATGTAAATGCTGCATTGATCCCATCTTCTTCTGTTCAAAATCCTTCAGTGGCAAAAAGGGTAAAGGAAGTGATGGGTCCTTGGTCTGGCAGCAAGCACCATTTTGACCTCACTTACAGTTGTCCAACCTCCCCGTAGCATCTCCTTGTGTTCTCTTCTGAACTTTGCTGAAGACCTTGTGCGCCTAAACCTTCAGGCCATTCGGCAGCTTGCTTTCTCTGTCTTTCACACTGTTGCTCTGCAATCCTGCTCTCCACTCCCAGGAGAGAAGCCTTCTCCCACCCCACCCCCACCCCCTGGCTGCTGGGAGGGTGTTCTCTGCATTTCCTTGGGAACTGTCCCCCAGCCCTGTCCTGTGTGCTGGCTGCACTGCCCTTAGCACTGCCCTGGCCTGTTTCCACCGCTGGGATAGAAACCTGAGTTAGAGACTGCGTTATGTTATTCCCGGCAGTGAGCCTAAGTAAGTAATGAAACACACACACACACACACACACA